>JADBJO010005269.1:0-17500 GCA_016801955.1 Conus betulinus
TAATCTCTGATTGGAAACATCCATTTAGATTTTTACAATGCAGTTCTTTGTTTTTCTTTTTATTTTGATAAGAAGAAAACTTAGTAACGCACTTTTGTGTAAGCTTGAAAATACAGACATCACATTGCTTTTTGCATGCAACATAATGTGCAGCTTAGACAGGAATATTTGTGCTGATAGCTTATGTGCTACTGAACTTTTTTTCTTAACTCTGCCATATTCTGTTTTTATACTGCTTGGTTAATAAATTGACGTTGGGAGCTGAGTGAACAGTAAAAAAAATAAGATACCATGATGGGCATCTCTCTTATTTGTCCCATTGCTGCAGACATCCTTTCCTATTATAGTGGTTGTCTCAGGGTTTCATTTGTTATTTTATTGATTTGCTGTTGTTAAGTTTATAAGCAGAATGCCTCCTCAGCAAATATTCCAACTCATAATCTTTCTCTGGAAAAGAGAAAATCATACATGATTTTTTTTTCGTTCTGGTCATGGATTCGAACACCTTGTTTCAGGTTGGGCATGGAATGCATTCATCAGGTCTTGAAATTTTTTTTAACAGGTTGTTGGCATAAAAGTCCAACACATTGCAGGAAACACAAGAGTTTAATGTTAGATCGTGTAGGAATTGTTTTCCTGAACATTCCATGTATTGCAAACCACTGAGGACTGGATGTGGGAGACAAGTAAAGATGAGAACACCCTCACTGTCACAAATCCTACGTGGCCCTGATGAGGGCAGGCAGGGCAAAGGGAAAGTTGGCTCTCATGATATCACCTGTTCACTACTCCCACTCTTGAAGGCAGAATGGTAGAAAAACGGGGTAAAACCTATTACCATTTTGCTTCTTTACAGTTGCATGGTGCAGATAGTGTATGGTTCATTTCCTATGCAGATTCTGCCTTCTCCTACCAAAAATGCTGTGTATCTTTTTTTTTTTTTCCAATTGATGATTTTTTTTCTTTAAAAATTTTGTACAGTATGGTCAGTGTTGAATTTTACCATTGCAGCATGATAACATTCTATACATTTGCCTGCCTTTTGGTGTTTGTTTTACAGGTATTTTAATTGGCTTTTTTTCATTTGAAAAGAAAATGAAGGTAACGTCATGCATCTACAACCTTTTGGTTATCATTTCGCCCCAATTGTTGTCTCTGAAGATGATGATGTGGAAAAGGTATTCAGACACGAACAGTTTTGATGCCAAGTTAAGATACCTTCACAAAAAAATGAGTACTGGAAATAATGCAATTGTGAAACACTGTTTAACATCATGAAAAAAAAAAAAAAACTTATTCCACCGAGACATGATGTGGAGGAAATCAGTTCATATTTTTGAGGAATTGTGATGGTTGTGACTGAACTTTTTTTTTAAAAAACCTAGTGTGATGTTTTGTGACATAAAGCACCTGTCTTAAAAAGTCTTAATTTTAACAGGCCAAGTGAATAAACTTCAATTTCCCTTCTTTCCAGTATGGCTTGTAGTCTGGTCTGTCAATACTGATGCGTCAATAAAAAAGAGAAAAAAAAAATAGCAGTTTTTGAGTTCATTTGCGTACGCATCTATGCATGTACATGTGTATGTAGGAACTATCATGTTCTCTGTCCTCCACAGCTTGCTAAAATCTGTCGCGTGGGAGATATGAACTTGTGAAATGGGGTGTATACTACATTTTCCAGGTGACTAATTTTTGCCTGAAATAGATTTTAGAGCTTTTCTTGTAAGTTATATTTTGTGGTACGCTTTAGATTGGCGAAACAGTTTTCATGAAATATCTGGAGCTTATGAATGGCACTGTTGAGTGGCTTGCAACTATGCCTGCTGTAGATGAAAATTAAAAAAAAAACAATTAACAAAAAGACATGGGCAGGATTTGCTTTAAAATGGTAAAAGCTTTATTCTTATCAATAAAAAAAGAGCTGGACAGGATTTGCTTAAAAATAGTAAAAGCTTTATTTTTATCAATGTGAAGGACACTTGGCATGCAATTGGGAGTTGGGCATGCAGTGCAGCCGCTCATACCTGGCACTGTGCCACAGGTGCATCACCTGATGACATGTTTGACCGTGAAACCGGTTTGAAATGAACTTTGTTCTATAAAAACTGTCATGGTTCTTTGGAAAGCATGTTTCAGTTGAAAACATCAGGTGACAGAGGCCTCTGTTATGCCAGAGTTACGTTGTTACAGCATGGCTCACAGTCACTGGTGTGTGTGTGTGCGGGTGTGTCTGTTCTGCCCCATCTGCTGTGCCCTCTTGATGGCTTAACTTTTACCACATGCCTATATCCAGGCCTGTTCTGCAGCAGTCTGGGTACCAACAGTTGAGAGAGAAGTAGCTATATCAGATTGTCACGCAAGGCCAGCCACCAGAGAAGAAAAAAGCTGCAAAGTCGCAACAGTAGACGTGAACTACCAAGTCCCATACTGGCGACACAACTGTTGTGGAGGGAATCTAATTTGGAGTGATACTAGCACAACATCCTTCCAGAGACTGTCCTCATGGACAGAGTGTGCTGACACTGAGAAGACACAAACCATGATCATGGGTGTGGAGAGAAAATTTCATATTATGTCACCATGAGGACATTGGCAAGAGACCACAAAATCCGAGACAAGCTGAGGGTGATGGTGTTATCAAGTTTTTTTTGTTCTCTGGCAACAGGGCATGGCTGTTTTCTGTGCTTCTTTTCAAAATGAGTTCGAATATCAACTAGGCCAGAGAGATGCGTGCATGCCAGTTGCTGAGGAAAGTTAAGCATTGTGATACTAGATGTATTTGTCAAGTGAAAAAGACACCTGGCATTCATTTTTGAAAATGCATGTAAAAGAGTGGCTTATGACAGGAAAAATGTCGGCAAAATAACTGTTTAATAATGGAACACTTCTGCCAACTTGCGTTTGATGCATTTAGCTTTAAAATTTGATATTAATAGGAACAGTGTACAAAAGAATTCAAGCATAATATACATGGATATGATGTAATATTCTGTAAGAATGAAATCATGAAATAATAATATAATTAAAAGCATGCTTTTATTTATCAAACTTTCAAGAGATAAAGCAGAATTATTTACAAGCAATATTCTCCACAAAAACATCTGATCAAGAGAAATGGAATTTCAGGACAAAAACAAACAATATTACAGAGTAATGACAGTGCATCATCATCATAAAGAGGGAAGAACCCCAGTTCAAGTGTCCCCATTTTCCTATGATCACCATCGCCCATTATTCTGCATTTCGCCATTCAGCACATTAATCAAACAAACAACATATTTTTTTTTATCCCTTGATAAACAGGTTCCAATATGCTTTGTTAAGACATATGCAGAACATGCTGGCCATGTTCTCACAGCATTCTAATGGGCTGCTGTGCAAATGTCCTGATACATGCTGCTTATTGTAATGTTTCATAAACCATCAAACACTGACACTGATTATTGACCTATTAAACTCCCGACAGTATCCTTCATAAATTTAACAAACTTCTTGTGTTTCTTGGTGCCTATTAATGTAAATCTCCCTTTGCAATTTCATTAACAATAGCTCAACAAACTGAAGGCTGGAGTATCATAAGCCACTCCAGTCAGGTAACTGGTCATATTTACATAATCATACATAACCAGTGAGACCCAACATGCAGCATGGTAGGACCCTGTTGGAGGATGAGTTCCCCCATCCCTCAAGTCAGTCTTGGTCGAGCATCGGCTCCAAGCCACAGCATTTTCAAAGTTTGCATGCGTGAAGTGGGCAGATTAATGGTTTTGGGGGGGGTCAGCCAAGTCTACTGACAGTTGCCTGACGTGGTCATGGTTATGTTGAATCAGTGAGAGAGGAGAGGCGTTGATAGGAGGGCACCCTTTTGGACTCCTACGTCGGGTGGCGACAGTGGGGGCTGGTGCAAGCTTTTCCTTCAGTCAGGGGAATCATTGATGCAAAATAGTGGGAAAATGAGGTGTACATTTCAGTGTTGGCTTTACAACTTGCCAACAGGCCTGCTTTTCATTTAGCATGAGCTTCTCTCACAGCAGAGGGACTGAACAGAAATGAAATTCAACTTCAGTTCTGACACACAGGAGTACTAAGCGACAACAACTGCCTGGCAGTCAGCGGGTTAACATTCATTTTCATCTCCCGTAGGCATACACACAGGAAGAGGGTTCAGTCCATAATACACAGACAGCACAAAAATCCATACTTCCCTCACCAGTTTGCTGACATTGCAATTCTCATGTTCTAACTATTTGATTGTTGCACCCACAAACAACCACTGTTCAAAATCATGGAAACTCTTACAGAAAATAAACTTCAGCTGCTTGTGGCACAAGTGTTGTAGAAATACAGATGAGAATCAAAACATGTATAACAATATCCAACATGAAAAAATTTAACTGATTAAATAATAACAACAACAACAGAAGTAAAAGATTCAACCATCCAATGGCACTTGAAAAAGAGACAGATGGGTATGGACCGATTGTGATTTTTTACCCTAACTAATTGTTATTTTTCTTACTTTCACAATTATCAGACTTGAGACAATTGGACAGATGGGCAGCCTAATTCAATAAAAACACCCTGTGAACAATGCAGCTGATATGTACAGCAATCAACAATGAAACCAGTCCAGCCCTCCTCCATCAGCAGTTTTAGGTACTGGGTGAACCTAAACCTAAATCAAAGGCTGACTGCGCCAGTATAACGGACAGCCCTCTCAACCCAGCAATGTTCACCAGGAATGCTTCTCCTTGAAAACTGCAGAGAAACTCCCCTCTCACCCTAAAGAATTCTCTGTAACTGTCACTCCTAAATGACAACTACAAAAAAGAAAAAAAAATCCATCCTCTCAGCACAGCATGAGTCTCTAGGACTATTACTTCCTCAAAATGAACTTAAAAATAACTCCATCCTCTTAACCCAGTAAAATTCTCTGGGATTGCAACTCCTAAGGAAAAACTCTGTCTCCTCAACCAGTAGGATTCTCCGTAATAGCTACTTCACAATGACAGCTACAGAAAAGCTCCACCCTCTCAACCCAGTAGGATTTTCTATAATAGCCACTCTTCAATGACAACTACAGGAAAACTCCACCCTCTCAACCCAATATAATGGCCAATCCTTAATGACATCACTGAAAAAAACTCCATCCTCTCATCCCAGTATGATTCTAAATGGTTGCAGCTCTTGTTTGACATCTGCAGAAAATCTCCAACAAATGCACGGAACGTCTGAGTCATATGAATAACTCAAGTCTACCACCACAAGTACAGAATGTCGAACATCATGAACATAGTCTTGTCTTGAGATGTTTGTATGCTCCCCAAAACACACACAGAATGTATACTGTGCAAACATCAACTGGCAATGTCGAAACAAGCTTTGGAATGGGTATCACAACAGCTCTTGCTTTGGAATCGTGGGGAAAAAAAAATCATGAATCATTGGAAATGACTAGAAGATTGTTTATGAACATCAAAAAACACACACACACACACACACACACACACACAATGCAGTTCACGTTGAAAAGCATACCCCTTTCACATAGCAACATTTAAAAGGTAAATTTTTATCAAGAAATTCAGAGATTGAGAAAGAAAAAAATAACATTGCGACAAGAACTCTTTCTTTATGGTTTCAGCTTTACAGGAATAAACGGTAGTAGTATAAAGCTCTCTTTATTGTATGCTTGCTGTATTAGCCTTACCTGAACACACCTAATTTCATGTATAAGCATGACATCATCATCATTTCACTTCATACAAGTGTGCAAGATAGCAATGCATTGCAAACACATACAGTTTCAAAGCAGAGTGTATATCTCCAATTAAATAAAAGAAAACCACACAGAACAACGAAAATATGAAGAGCAGTCAACAAGGCAAAGTGCAAGGCATATCATAATTGGAACAAACCCAAACCTACCTACAATGATGATTTCAGTGTTATTTAGTATACGCATTCTTTTAGGTTTGCAATATGTAATACTACACACACACACACACACACACACACACACACATGCACACATATTCTGGTTTGGGGTGGGTTTTTTTTTTTTTTTTTTTATTAGTGCTAACGCATATATGTTAAAACAGACCTGAAAATATAATCTAAATGTTACATCATCTGCTACAATCTTGGTCATGTAATTAAAAGCATAAGCACTGCATTTCACTGTGTGACTGACAGTCATGCAATTAACATTCTCCTAGCCAAATCGATACAAATAACACAGAGATTTTTCTTGGCCATAAACTGGCGGCTGAAATTGTTCCCTGAGCAGGAGCCCGTGGTTGAACACTGGGTATATCTAGTCTCATCACATCCTCCTCAGATCAGCCACTTGCCCTTTGCAGCCATTCACAGTGGGAATTTGACTGCACTACCAACACTCTATACCACCTGATACTGAGAGAAAAAGAAGGACATAGTGGCCAAGACAGCACACAAGGCTGCTTCTATTGGTCAAGGGGTGAGGCCACTCAGGCAACTCGTTTTCACAGAGAAACCATCAGTATAGTCGATACAAAACAATGGTCCTTACTGAGATTTCAACAGGCTTCTTCCACTTTCATGCTCTGCAAATCTAACAAATATTCAGTTCTAAATATAGCTTTTACATGCATGACCATTCTTACCATACAACTATAGCAGCCCATACTCTTTTTCACCCCCAGTTTACATGTTCCTCTGCTGCACTAGACATGTTTTTCATTTCCACTATTCTGAATATGCATTCAAAAGTGGTTGAGGCACAAACAAGTCCGTACATGTACTGACGTGGAAATGAGTTAGTCTCTTTCATCCAACCTGTTCCAGGGGAATTAGAACCCGGGATGTTTAGGATAGAAATGTGGAAGAAACTGGAGCTGTGTTGTTTGTGACACAAGTGCACAGGTAATTGGAACAATGGATGGTTGGGACAGAATGCTATGGGAACTGAACGCGGAAACAGAAGTTGTGATGCACTAACCATTGGGACAGGTCTATCACTTTCCGTTAAAACATGAAACTGATGATGTACATCAATGCTGACCTGTCCAGTTTATGGATCCTTCATGGAATGTTTATTTGAACTATACCTGAAGGTATACAATGATTCTCTAAATCCTTCCTCGACATTTCTCCTTACAGAAAGTTCAAAGACAGGATTTATTGAGTCTTTTTCTTTGTCGGAAAAAGGATAATAAAAACAATATTAAAGCACATTCAAACACAATGCAACACAGAAATTGAATGTACTAAACACAGCAAGAAATACAATAGGCAATCTTCTGTAGCTTCATCACTTAGCCCCATTCAGTGGGAATGACCTATTTACCCTCAAAAGATTACAAAACAGAATACACGCATGCACACATACAAATGCACACACACAAACACAGATGCACAAAGAGAATATACAAAGCTAAAAAAAAATAACCACTCTCTGTTACTTTGGTAAGTTACTTTGGTAAGTATGTCCTCAAAACAGGACTAAAAGCGCATATGCATGTCCCTAATAGAAAGGTTATATGAATATGAAAAGGGAATCCAAAGGGTGAGGGGAGGCAACTATGGGTTGCAAACAGTACAGAAATAGGTGTGGTAGGCCAGAACAATAAGGTGTTAGACTGTGACAACGTAATATTTTTTGATAATAGCAGGCAAGATTGTACGCATAAAATCTTTGCAACAACAAATAAAACAACTCATTGCAATGAAAAACATATATATATATATACATACAGACAGATATATAGAGAGGGAGATGTAATTCAACAATACAGACTATCAGGCGTTTATAATACTGGCAGCTCACCACCCACTTCAACAGCGTTTGTATTACGATCAACATGGTATTTTGCGTCACCTGAAGGATTATTTGTATTCCTGGTACACTAACAAAAGCTGCTGGTCACTGAAAAAAAACAACCAATAACTAACAACAACAACACACACACACACACATCCCCCCCAACAGGTGATCACAAAATGAGTAAAGTCATTTTTAGCTGACCGGCTTTCATGCTCAAAACAAGACCTGTGTGCCCTACAAAGCTGTACATAAGCATAAAACAAATAAGAGAGCACATTTATGTGTGAATTCAATGACCAACAACACACATATATATGCTTCCTCAATAAGATGATAACCTGGGACTCAACTGCTAACAAGCAAAATAACAACAGCAACAACAACAACAACAACAACACAACAACAACAACAACAACAAACAGCTCTGATACATATCACAAATTCAGGGTTCAGTTTGGCATGTGTGATGTAAGCCACATTGCACAGAGGCAAAGGCTAGAAATTCTTGGGAGTTTGGCGAGCAGTGAGGTTTCACAGCGCTCTCTTGTGTACAGCGGTGCAAGACACTGGAGCGAGACTGGTTGAGTATCTTGGAGCTCTCTTACAAGCGAGAGAAAATGTCTGACAGTTGTAACGTCCAATGATTGGTGCATGAATAATGGAGGAGACATCCTCTGACTGATTCATGAGGAATAATGGAGACATCCTCTGACTGATTCATGAGGATAATGGAGACATCCTCTGACTGACTGATTCATGAGGAATAATGGAGACATCCTCTGACTGAGTCATGAAAGAATCAGAATGTTGGCCCTTGAACAGCCAGAAGAACTTGAAGAAGTAGCCATCGTAAAAAAAAAACTTGCATCCATTTCTTTGTTGCACTCACCTCTTGCTTCTCTTGCTGCAAGAAAACACTAGCACATTTGCCAATTTTTGTGTCTATGAAATCCATCTCTAGTTCCCACTTGGTACTACTGTTGGTGAACATTATCACAGGCACTCCACAAAGCAGCAGGGAGTCCGACCCATGCTGAACTTTGGCTAGATATGGTGCTGAAGGCAGGCCATCATAACTGGCTTATGTACACATGGACAGTTATACCATGCTCTGGCTTATGTACACATGGACAGTTATACCATGCTCTGGCTTATGTACACATGGACAGTGCATGCTCCAGCATGCATGAATTATCAACAAAATGTTATTTTTCCAAATCAGCAGTTTTCAAACAGTAGAATTCCCCTCTCTTTATAATGCGACCTGAATAAAAATGACCAACTCACTTTACTACAAAAATTAACTGTGCACTATGACTACCTCTCTAACTGCTGCTTATGATCAATTAATCTTGGTTTATTAGTCTAGTGGTAAAGATCGGTCTGTACAGTAAATACTGCTGAGAGTAACTTCCTGTCAACACTTTCTTACCTCCCATCAAGAAGACTTCTGTGCAAAATATCACTGTCATCATCGCATAAAAGAACTGAGCTGATCTCAGAAGAGTGAATCAAATGGGTGAAGCTGTTCATTTCAATGGCATGATCACTGAGCTGGAACGGCACAGATTCAAAGCATTATAACAAAGTTAGAAACTGATTTCAGCCGAACAGGAGAACAGAAAGTGGGGAAACAAAAGTTGTCCCAAATCTGAATACTGATATACACTGGCATTGACGAAATGATGTGAGAGGGGTCTGTGAAGTTCCCTTTCAGTCCATCATACTCTTTAGTGCTATACTAGGCATTCTGTCCATCGAGCGCCAATGAGTTAAATGGAAGGCGATGATAGGGAGGTGGGGGGAAGGGGGGTAAGTGGGGGGGAGAAGAAAGGGAAGGGCCTTATGTCTTATACAGACTTGTATTTTAGTAACAGCACAAACCTTTTGGGGGAGCTTTAGTTTTGTGTGTGTGTGTGTGTGTGTGCTGTGAATGTACAGCATGACTGACTGTGTGAATACCTTCAGGATATTGGTGACAAATTTCTGTATTGGAGTACAGTACTCCTTATAAGGACTCCTCCTTAGTAAGATCTTATTTTAGCTGATTTTTCAAAATTATAATTGTGAGCTGCTACTGTATCACTTCTCTATAAACTTAAATTCATAAATTAAGCAGCTTTTCAAACTGCTGAAGCTGTCAAAGGCAGAGCTTTCCTAATTTAAATAAAACCTTAAGCTCTACAGAAAACAAAGAATCATTCATGTTTTTAAAAGTAAAAAAATAGATGATTAGATCAATATTCTCACACTTGACACAACTAGTTTCATTATTCTGAAAATAAACAAAATGCAATACAAACAAAAACAATATATGTTATATGAATATATAGGCTTTCATTCAGCTGTGTAGTACAAAATCTGTTTTAGAAAAATACACATGAAAACATAGTAACAAACTTTTTGTTCCGCTGGATACGAAAATATGATATGGCAAACACATACCAAAAATATGCCATTAACACACTACTATCTTTTACACTTGTTCTGCAGCATGGTAGAATAAGTGAGAGTGGTTGTGGTTGGACTGGCTTGCCGGTGGAGCCGCAGGATACTAGCTACAAGGACAGTGAGCTTTTCGGCCAATCTCTGCAATTTTGACAGTTTCAGCTTCTCCTGAAAAATCACCAGTCACACAGAATCATCATTATTCAAACATCACTTTGCATTGCTGTCGAGTCTCAAAAGAAATAAGCCAAGCCTTGAAATATACAGATTTAAACAAGATCCAAAGCATATAAACGGACTACCAGTTTATCCTGAATACATGTGAGATATTCCATAAGAGGAAAAACCGTCTTGGGCTGATGTAACCATTAGTAATGGCTATTCTGGTAAACATCAGCCATCATCTGTGACCTATAATGAACATACTTTACAATTTTCAGAAAGATCGGCCAAGAACTTTCTAAGATTTTCCATAAAGAAGAAAGCCATCATGGGCTGTTAGTAACGGCTATAATGGTAAACTTAATATGGGCATCATCTGTGACCCATAATGAACATACCTACAAATTTTCAGAAATATCGGCCACATACTTTCTGAGATATTCCATGAAGAAGAAAAACCGTTAGAGGCGTTACAGATGTTTGTAACGGCTATAACGGTGAACTAAAACATTGGGCATCATCCATGACCCATAATGAACATACCTACAATTTTCAGAAAGATCGCCAAGTACTTTTTTTGAGATATTTCATTAAAAAAAAAAAACGTTATGAGCCATTATAGCCGTTAGTAACGGCTATAACAGTAAACTAAAATGTTGCGCATCATCCATCGCCCATAATGACCATACCTACAAATTTTCAGGAAGATCGACAAAGTGCTTTCTGAGGTATTCTATAAAGAAGAAAAACTGTTATGAGCCGTTATAGCCGTTAGCAACAGCTATAACGGTAAAAAAAAAACATCACGCATCATCCGTAACCCATAGTGAACATACCTCCTAATTTTTACAAAGATCGGGCCAAGTACTTTCTGGGATGTTCCATAAAGAAGAAAAACAGTTAAAGGCCGTTACAGCCGTTAGTAATGGCTATAATGGAACACTAAAACATCGGGCATCTCTGTGACCCATAATGAACATACCTGCTAATTTTCACAAAGATCAGCCAAGTACTTTCTGAGATATTCCATAAAGAAGAAAAACTGTTACAGGCGGTTACAGCCGTTAGTAACAGCTATAACGGTAAACTAAAACATGGGGCATTATTCATGACCCATGATGAAGATGTCTACAAATTTTCAGAAAGATTGGCCAAGTACTTTCTGAGATATTCCATAAAGAAGAAAAAAACATTACAGGCGTTACAGCCCTTAGTAACAGTTAACGCGGCATCATTCGTGACCCATAATGAACATACCTGCTAATTTTCACAAAGATCAGCCAAGTACTTTCTGAGACATTGCATGAAGAAGAAAAACTGTTACAGGCGGTTACAGCCGTTAGTAACAGCTCTAACGGTAAACTAAAACATGGGGCATTATTCATGACCCATGATGAAGATATCTACAAATTTTCAGAAAGACTGGCCAAGTACTTTCTGAGATATCCATAAAGAAGAAAAAAAACATTACAGGCCGTTATAGCCTTAGTAACAGTTATAAACGCGGCATCATTCGTGACCCATAATGAACATACCTGCTATTTTCACAAAGATCAGCAAGTACTTTCTGAGACATTGCATGAAGAAGAAAAAACTGTTACAGGCGGTTACAGCCGTTAGTAACGGCTATAATGGTAAACTAAAACATCGGGCATTATTCGTGACCCACAATGAGCATATCTACAAATTCTCTGAAAGGTCGGCCAAATACTTTCTGAGATATTCCATAGAGAAGAAAAACCATTACAGGCCATTACAGCCCTTAATAACGGTTATAACAGGGTTAACTAAAACATCGGGCATCATCCGTGACCCATAATGAACATACCTGCTAATTTTCAGAGAGATCGGCCAAGTACTTTTTTTTTTTTAACTTTTTTTTTTTTAATTTCATTTCAAACATTTACATGAACATAGAACATACATAAGCAATAAGAATTTGGAGAGAGAAAAAAAGAGAGAATTCAGCAATCACACAAGCAAGAAAAAATTCCATATTTCTCATTTGAAAAAAAGAAGAAGGAAAAAAAAAGTAGGTTTTGAAAAAAAAGTGGAGGGAGAGGAGGAGAAAAAGCAAGAAGATGAGAGAGAGAGAGAGAGAGAGAGAGAGAGAGAGAGAGAGAGAGGTGGGGGGGGGGACAGAGACAGAGACAGAGAGAGACAGAAGAGAGGGACACGTTGGATGGATTACATTTAATCAATATGTTGACATAAGTTACTTTCACAAAGTAAATCACACTGGCCAGAAAACACAAACATAACCATCAATAAAAGAGATAATAATGATGTCAGAACCGACATATGTACAGACTCATTTGCAAATTTGGGTAGTCTGTGTGTGCAGAGATCACAGCATAACAGGTTACTAAAAGTTGACAAAGCGTTTAAGTCTGTGAATATGGGTCATTGGATACAGATCGAGCGATGTTTAAATAGTTAATCATTTACAAATAATGGTTTGTACACTGACCATTTCACAGTGAAATCTACATGGTTTAATTTTAAGTATGCGATGTGTTCTTCAATTTTATACCGATTCCTTAGTTTCCTTATAAATGCACTTACTTGTGGTAGACTGTTTTGTACTTTACAAGTGTATATATAGTATTTTGCGAAGAGAATTATAAAATAAAAGATTACATCACTAGAAATGCTGCATCATTACCAAAAAGTATCAGTGACTCTGTTAGCCGCACATTTTGTGCATTCATACATCTTTCTTTCATTAAATCAGTGAGATTATTCCAAAATAATTGTACATAATGACACTTCCAGAACACATGATCAATACTATCTTTATACTCTCCACACAAAAGTCACATCTGTCATTATTTTTTTACACACCATTTCCTTTAATATGATATTTGTACATAGACATCTATGCATTATTTTTAGCTGAAACCACTGGAGTTTTACATCCTGTATCTTGTGTGCGTATAAAAACAAGATCTCCAGTCATGGGATGTTGAGAGCTTGGCATCCCATTTTTCGCAGCATTTAGGCGTTACTTTATTGTAATCAGTATATCATAATATAATCTACAACCTTTGTAAACTGCAAGCAGTTGTTTAAAAAACACAATGATGAGTTCTGGTACGTATTGTTATTTATATTAATGCCAGACTTTTTTGCATAGTCAAGTATTGCAGATCTGTAACCAGCGTAAGTAAGGAAATCGATATTAATATCATACTGATCTTTGAAACGTGTGTAAGTGAGGAACTGCCCATTATCATCAAAGAAATGGGCAACACAAAATATGTTTTTGTTATGCAATGCTTGTGAGACGATAAATTTTCTTCCCATTTGAAACCGCTTGTTATAGCATAAAGGTTCGGCAAGAAGTTCAGCAGAATTTTTAGGAATACATTTGTAGTAAAACACCTTATATGCTTCAAGAACTTCTGACAAAAGTGATTGTATTTAGTGAATTTTGAGACAAACTCTGGTCCATACTTATCAATAAGTTCCCATTTCGGAAAGTTATGCAACAGAAGACTTTTCCATTTATGTTTTGTTTTTCTCAGCTTTACGAATCCATGAAAGTTTTAAAGATAAGACAAATGTTTTCAAATCAGGAAGGCCAATGCCCCCATTCCTTAAACTATTGTGTGAAATGTTTCGACTGATTTTTGTCTGGTTTCCTATTCCAAATAAATTTATAACAGATTTGTTGACACGTTTGAAAAAATATGTCTGGTGGGTTTGGTAAAAGGAGCCAGAGATGAGTCAGCTTTGAAAGGATTATAGATTTTAATATTGCAACTCTGCCAAGAGGTGTGATCTGAAGTTTGACCCATATTTTGAACAGATACTTTACTTCTGCTAATTTTTCTGAGTAATTAACTTCAAGACATCCTTTTAAATCATTAGTGAACCAAATACCTAACACACAAAATTTCGGCGGATTCCAGTTTTAAACCTAAATGTTCCATATAACGAGCTGCGGAATTTTTGCGACTCCCAAGCCAAATCACACTAGTTTTGCCCGAGTTTATATGGAGCCCTGAGACAGAACTGAACCTGTCAAGTACATCTATGCAAGTTTCAAAAGACTTTCTGTCAACTGCCAGTAAAAAATTCAGTGTCATCAGCGTACTGTGTCAGCTTGTGTTCAACATTATTCACCGTAATGCCTTTAATATCTGTGTTTTCTCTTACAGTCATTGCTAATATTTCAACACATAATATGAAAAGATATGGAGATATGGGGTCTCCCTGTCTACAACCTTTTGTTATTTGAAACCATTCTGACACCTGGCCATTCACTATAACACAAGATTTAGTATTTCTATAGAATGTACTTATCCATTTACATATGTCTTCTTTAAAATGAAATGCTTTTAATACTTTAAACATGAACTCCCAATTTATCGAGTCAAAAGCTTTTTTCAAAATCTATATTTAACAGCAATCCTGGTAATTCATGTTTATCTAAGTAGGCAATTGTATCATAAATCAGTCTTAAGTTATCCCCAATATACCTATTTTTCATAAATCCGGTTTGGTCTTCGCTGATGATTCTTTGGTAATACTATCTTTAAACGATTTGCAATACAGGATGACCCGATTTTGTAAATCACATTTAATAACGAGATAGGTCTCCAGTTTTTGATATACTCTCTGGGTCTATCATGTTTCGGAATGCAAGTAATGATTCCTTCTTTCTGTACATTTGAAAGTTGTCCTCGTTCAAAACTCGCATTCAGTGCTCTTACAACAAAGAGTCCTATCTTTTTCCAGAAAACTTTAAAAAATTCTGCACTGAAACCGTCTGTACCGGGACTTTTATTATTTTTCATGTTCTTTAGAACACATGTAGCTTCTTCTAGACTTATTTTCCCCTCTAATGCTTTTGCTTCCTCTTCGTTTAAACACGTGATATTTTCTACTAAATCTTTAATTTCGCAATTTTCCACCTCAATCTTTGCATATAGCGATCTCTATAAATGTATACACTTCTTGAATAATGTCTTTCTGGTTTGTTAGAGTATTGCCATGTTGGTCTATCAATCTAGCCATATTTTTGCTAACATAGTGACGTTTCTCTAAATTACAGAAATATTGCTCACTTTCTCCCCCCTTCCGCTATCCATCGAGCTCTCGACCTTAACAATACTCCCTCCATTCGTTTTCCCTTATCTGTTTTAACTGTCCTTTTTTCATGTCTATAAATCTGATGTCTTCTTCATTTTTATTTTCACTTCTGTCTAGTCGTTGTACGTCATGTTCAAGCTGTTCTTCTTCTTGTCAGTTTTTTCTTTTTCATCGTGGCATATGAAGATCGGCCAAGTACTTCCTTAGATATTCCACAAAGAAGAAAAAACGTTACAGACTGTTACAGCCGTTAGTAATGGCTATAACGGTAACCTAAAACATCAGGCATTATTTGTGACTTATAGTGAACATACCTGCAAATTCTCAGAAAGATCGGCCAAGTGTTTTCTGAGATATTCCATAAAGAAGAAAAACTGTTACAGGCTGTTACAGCCTTTAATAACGGTTATAATGGGGTAAACTAAAACATAGGGCATCATCCGTGACCCACAATGAACATACCTTCTGATTTTCACAAAGATTGGCCGAGTACTTTCTGAGATATTCAATGAAGAAGAAAAACCGCAACAGGCCGTTACAGCCGTTAGTAACGGCTATAACGGTAAACTAAAACATCGGACATCATCTGTGACCCATAATAAACATACCTACAAATTTTCAGAAGATCGGCCCAGTAGTTCTGTCTGGAGCAAGTGAAAAACATTTTGACCACTGACGGACGGACAGACAGACAGACACACACAGCATTTCTTTGTTCCCATTCTAAAGTACTCCCTGTTCTATAAGAATTGGGAGTATAAGAAAGGAAGTTTTGCTTATCATTTTTGACTGCAATCTGTCACCAAGTCACCAACGGAAGGTAGAGAGGTGCGAAAATGACCACGAGTGAAAAAGTAGCATGCCCGTAATGGTATTGAGCAAGTTTGCTGAACTGAGGCAAAAGGACCACCGTTCTCTCTCTCTCGTCTTCTCTCTCTCTCTCGTAAATCAAGTCAACCCCAGCTCTGCCACATACAGTTACCGGAAAACGAAACTGCCAATACTCCAGTCTTCGCCCTCACTGACTCATCCCTCCCTCGGTCGTCACTTTCGTTTCCTGTTGTGCTTTCTACTCCGTTGATTTTGAGACTGCGTCTACATCCACTTCTGGAGTCGAAAATCACCCTTCAATTAATCTGTTATCGAAAAGCCGTTTTTACGTGTGAAACTCCACTTGCCTTGTTCATTAAAAGCAAAGCGAAAAGAACAGCTGACCGATGATAACGGTTACAGATAGTTTTACTTTGAATCACAGCTGTCCTCGTCTCTCTCTCTCTCTCTCTCTCTCTCTCTCTCTGATCTTCTCTCTCTCTCTCTCGTCTCTCTCTCTCTCATCACTCTTTTTATATTTCCTTTCTTTTCATCAGCTATTCTTTCCTTTGCTACGTTTAATAAAATGCTGGCATTTTCTTGTATTGTGACATGCTTCTTCTTCTTCTTCTGAGTACGTAGGCTGATACTCCTGCCGACACCCCCTGTATAGAGAGTGGAGTTTTGTGTGTATGACCGGTTTTTTTTTTTTTATCCCGCCATTAAGGCCGCCATATTTCAACTTCGGGGAAGGTGCATGCTGTGTGTAACGTTGTCCAACGTGTTGCAACGGCCAAACTGGCCTTCTCTTCCGAAAGTTGGTGATGGGATTTTACGTGTGTGCAAGATGTTATGCGCGCGTTCACACACGGAACCTCGGTTTTATAGTCTCATTCAAAGGACTGTATGGGAAATGGAGTCAGAACCAATTTAACTCCGAGGGAAACCCCCTGTACCAAAACGGCCCGGCGGAGATTCGAACCCGCACCCCCAAGATTACGAGTCCGGCGCTCTACCACTGAGCTATCCGCCCCATTTATGACATGCGACCAGACAGTCCACACTTCACAGCGGACACTAGCTATCCATCGTTACGTGACTGTTTGCCGTACAGTGTTTGAATCACTTCTTCCATCTTAACAGGAGGTGATGATCAAGCCAGATATTGATTGACGCCCT
>JADBJO010005269.1:32500-35000 GCA_016801955.1 Conus betulinus
GCACGACGTCGCGTCTTTTTCTTTGATGATCGCATGTCTGTGGCTTGGAATTGATGCATCCGTGCCGTTTGTTCGTGTTGAATCCGAAACCAGGAAAACAGAATTATCAAACCTTTCCCTCTGCTCGAGCTGAAATGAAAGTCGTGATCATGGCGCGGCATTTTCTTGTTGAACGACGGCGGGTTGTTGTTTTGAAATGCAGATGGTATCCAGCTACTCAACCTGTTGCCTGTGTGGCCCCCCCTTTATGATCAGATGGCCTCCAGGACATCCCCTTCTGAAGCGCAGCAGAATTCGCTCCCCTTAACGCAGCCATGACGTGCGTTCGGGAACGCAGCACAATTGACTCCCCTTACCGAACTGCCCCGACATCAGTTTTGTTGCTGAGCATAATTCGCTCCCCTTACGCCGTCACAAGGTCGTCGTTTGGGAACTGAGCATCATTCGCTCCCCTTACGCTGCCATGACGTCCTTTCGGGAACGAAGCATACACAATTAGCTCCCCTCACCGCACTGTCACATCGTTTCGGACTGGAGTACAGTTCGCTCCCCTTACGCTGCCATGACGTCCTTTCGGGAACGTAGCATACACAATTAGCTCCCCTCACCGCACTGTCACATCGTTTCGGACTGGAGTACAGTTCGCTCCCTGACGCTGCCACGAAGTCTGCTCGGGAACGAAGCGTAATTCTCTCCCCTTACTGCTGCCATGACGACTGCCCCCGAGTTCCGTTTGGGAACAGAGCATAACTGCCATTCCTTGCCATGCCAGCGGAGTATAATTCTGTCTGTCTACCGCTGCCACGACCCCCGCTCTGAAGCGAACCTCGCCTATTGCGATCTGAAGAAAAGTTCTTACTGACTTCTGGAATCACATCATATCATAACAAACTATGTCTGTATTGTCCATTTTCCCCTCTTTTGACTTTATGTTAGTTCAGAATTCAAAGTTGTTTTTTTTTTTAACAAAACTTTTTTTTTCGTTGACATTTTTTTTTCTTTCTTGTTGACATTTTTCTTTCTTTCGTTTTCTTTTGTTTTCTTCTAAGGAGAGCAAATTGAATTGGTGAACAGCTACAAATATCTTGGTTTCATCTTGACTACTAAATTATCTTCTGTAGCAGCGTTGGATGACTATTCAAGGAGAGCTAAATATAAAACAATAGAAATTATGAAAACAATGTGGAATTTGGGTAGGATGGACATAATCATCTTTTAAAAACTATTTGACACGATGGTGAAGCCAATGCTATTGTACGCAGCTGAGGTATGGGGTATTACACAATATAAAACGATCGAAGCGGTCCATCTGTTTGCCTGTAAAAAAAAAAACCCTGTTAAGTGTTAGCCCTAAAACACCAAATGCAATGGTCTATGGAGAGACTGGTCGCTATGGTCTTTATATAGACAGCACACAATGAGCACTTAGCTATTGGTTCTCTTTACAACAGATGGAACTTAATAGAATACCCAAGCAAGCATATCTTGCCTTGATTAACAGCTTTATGAACAGCACTGACGACAAAACGATAAAAAATAATTGGGCATATGATATAAAATGTTGTCTTGATAGATATGGATTTTCTGAAGTGCGCTTAGTGGGGATGGGGGTGGGGGGGGGGGGGGGAAGTGTGCTTAGTGATGGGGGTCGGGGTCGGAAATGTTAACATTTTAAGAAGATTTTTAGGCAAAGGATGGTAGACTGTTTTCAGCAGACTGGGGTTAGCAAATTAAATTCAAGTGATCGCTTCAACACGTATTCATTTAAGTCTCTTTTACAACCATAACCTTGATCTAACCTATTTAACGGTTAACAAATTTAAAATGTATTTCACCAGATTTCGTCTTGGGTTAAACGACCTCCACTTTCTCTTAAGATGCTATGTTTACATGCCTTTCAGAAAAAAATACATACTGAACACAGACAATTTCAGAATGTGAACTCTATTGAACTAAAACAATTACTTGCAAACAAAATGTGCATATTACAAGAGATATTGCTATGTACATTTATTATGCATTGAAAAAAAAAGGAGAAACTCGTGTCCCATACAGTATGAATAATTAGTTACCCTCATAAAGAAGCATTATTAGTACATCGAAAAATACACTTTTGTTATCATTCCTTTTTTTTTTCTTTATGTGTGCACTGCACCTCACATCGTTTAGGCCGGAGGCCTGAAACATGAAAATTGTGTTCAATTGTGTTCAATTGTTCAATTTTTTTCTTCTCTAAAATTTCCTGCCAAATACTGTTTGTATCATTTGCCAAAGTCCTTGGCAGGAGGCGAAGACTGATGTGGCGATGTATACATATATCTGTGGGGTTTGAGAACGAGAGCGTGGGCAGGCGTCCGTTTTAGTATTGATGCTCCGCTGGTTTAATGGCGTCGTCTGAGTGCCGCTTTCGGACTGGAACTAAAAGCTGCATAACGTCTTTGCCGTCGCTGAATGAAAGCAACATAGGTAATAAAGAGAGCGAGAGGGGCACAATGTCATC
>JADBJO010005269.1:40000-45000 GCA_016801955.1 Conus betulinus
CCAATAAACAATGAAAGAAAACAAGGTGGTAAAAATAAACAAAACTTCACCATCCCTACAGACAAACCTCTGTCAAAAAAGAAAAAAAAAGACCAATAAACAATGAAAGAAACAAGGTAACAAAAATAAAAACAAACTTCACCATCCCTACACACACACACACACACACACACACACACACAGATTTTGCACATGAACTCGAACTTCACTCTAAATTCGTCAGTGCGAGAATGTATAGATTTCAGTGGCTACAAAGACTCGGGTATGGCGGCAGGACATTGTACACCCAGAGTTTCGTTCGCTTTCACTGTTACCAGCAAACATCTTTTTTTTTTTTTTCTTCCCTTTCAGCCGAAACCGAACCGTGAAACTGACTCAACGTGGCTGACCACAACCATTCCGCCTGACCTGAGAGGGGAGTGAGGGGTGGGGGTGGGGAGGGGGTGGAGGTGAGGAGCTAGGGAGCGAGTGGGGGGAGGGGTGTCGGGCGCGTCATACTCTGTCTTCCAGCTGCTCTATCTCGCCCTTCCCTTCCCCCCCGTCCCGTATCGCCTGCTCTTGAACACGAGCCAGATTAGTTCGTTCTCTGATCTCCACCCCAACTGCTACACCCCCCCCCCCCCCCCCCCCCCCCCCCCCCCACCCACCACCACCATCACCCTGCCTTTCCCCCCTACTCTCACCGCCCCACCCCTACTGTTATACACCTTCTTTTGTTCCGTTTCTCGGGGGGGAGGGGGGGGGGGGGGGCTGTTGTTGTTTGGCACGCTGCGTGGGCTCCTCGTCATCACCTTTACCTCTATCCCCTCCCCCCCCTCCTCTTCTCCCGCCTCCGTAACCTTCTCTCGTCACCCTGACGATACGCACCTGACGGGGGCGGGGGGGGGGGGGGGGGGGGGGGGGGGGGGGGGGGGGGAGGTGGGGGAAGGGGAGGATAGGCAGTGAGTGGGGAGGGGAAGAGGGCGGAGGTCATTAAGGACCGTCCACTTTTACCAGTCAGTGCGGTGAACACCTGTGGTTGGTGATGTTGGGTTTCAGCAACCGGTCATTTACATGTGATGACATCTTTTACACTGTTACAGTAAACAGCCAACAGTGGAACTGTACACCAAGGTGGCAGGGAGGAGGGGGGGGAGGGGGGAGGGAACATAAAGGATCATGAGAATCAAAGGCTGGAAGATTGGGTCGCAAAAGGAGAACGCAACAAACGCTGAATTCCCCATAATGACAAAACACAAAGGGAACTGAGCACTTCTGGGCTGTGAACAGAACCAGTTGTTTTGCAAGTAATTTTGAGCCACGCGAAGCGCATGATGCGTCCAAACTACACAATCACCCGTCTGCCTCGCCAGGTCTGCCTTCTGTCCCACGTCTTTCGCTCTAACCCCCATCCTCATCTCTTCCCCTCATCACTCTATCTTCCATCCAACACCATTCGCTCTACTTCCCTCCACCCCCCCCCCCCCCCCCCCTCCCTCACATCTTCCCCTCATAACTCTATCTTCATCCCATCCAACCATTCGCTCTACTGCTCCCACCCCCCCCCACCCCCCCTGACCTCTTCCCCCTCATCACTTTACCTTCCATCCAACACCATTCGCTCTACTCCCCCCCCCCCCCCCTCTTCCCCTCATCACTCTATCTTCCATCCAACACCATTCATTCGCTCTACTTCCACGCCCCCCCCCCCCCCCCCCCCACCCCTCACCTCTTCCCCTAATAACTCTACCTCCATCCAACACCGTTCGCTCTACTCCCCCCCCCCCCCCCCCCACCTCACCTCTTCCCCTCATAACTCTATCTTCCATCCAACAACTTTCGCTCTACTACCCCCTCCACCCCCCCTCACTTCTTCCCCTCATAACTCTATCTTCCATCCAACACCATTCGCTCTACTCCCCCCCCCCACCCCCACACCTCTTCCCCTCATAACTCTATCTTCCATCCAACACCATTCGCTCTACTACCCCCCCCCCCCCCCCCCCTTCACCTGTTCCCCCTCATAACTCTATCTTCCATCCAACACCATTCGCTCTGCTCGCCCTCCCCTTCCCCCTCACCTCTTCCCCTCATAACTCTATATTCCATCCAACACCATTCGCTCTCCTCTCCCCCCCCCCCCCCCCCCCCCTGACCCTCTTCCAGTCATAACTCTATCTTCCATCCAACAACATTCGCTCTACTACCCCCCCCCCCCCCTCACCTCTTCCCCTCATAACTCTATCTTCCATCCAACACCATTCGCTCTACTCCCCCCCCCCCCCCCCCCCCCCTCTTCCCCTCATAACTCTATCTTCCATCCAACACCATTCGCTCTGCCCCCCCCCCCCCCCCCCTTCCCCCTCACCCCCCCTCTCCCCTCATAACTCTATCTTCCACCCAACACCATTCGCTCTGCCCCCCCCCCCTTCCCCCTCACCTCTTCCACTCATAACTTTACCTTCCATCCAACACCATTCGCTCTACTGCCCCCCCCCCCCCTCCCCCCCCCCCCCCCCCCCCTCCATCACCTCTTCCCCTCATAACTCTATCTTCCATCCAACAACATTTGCTCTGCTCCGCCCCACCCCCCCTCACCTCTTCCCCTCATAACTCTATATTCCATCCATCACCATTCGCTCTACTTTCCTCCCCCCCCCCCCCCCCCCCCCCCCCCCCCCCCCCCCCCCCCGTCACCTCTTCCCCTCATAACTCTATCTTCCATTCCCACCATTCGTTTCTATTCCCCCCCCCCCCCCCCCCCTCACCTCTTCCCCTCGTAACTCTTATCTTCCATCCAACACCATTCTCTCTGCTGCCCCCCCCCCCCCCACCCCACCCCACCTGCTCACCTCTATCCCTCATAACTCTATCTTCCATTCAACACCATATTCTCTACTGCCCCCCCCCCCCCCCCTCACCTCTTCCCCTCATAACTCTATCTTCCATCCAACACCATTCGTTCTACTCCCCCCCCCCCCCACCTCTTCCCCTCATAACTCTATCTTCCATCCAACACCATTTGCTACTAACCCCCCCCCCCCCCCCCCCCATCTCTTCCCCTCATAACTGTATCTTCCATCCAACACCATTCGCTCTACTGCCCCCCCCCACCTCTTCCCCTCATAACTATATCTTCCATCCAACACCATTCGCTCTACTCCCCCCCCCCCCCCCCCCCCCCCCCCCTCACCTCTTCCCCTCATAACTCTATCTTCCATCCAACACCATTCGCTCTACCCCCCCCCCCCCCCCACTCATCTCTTCCCCTCATAACTGTATCTTCCATCCAACACCATTCGCCCTACCCCCCCCCCCCCCCCCCCCCCCCTCACCTCTTCCCCTCATAACTCTATCTTCCATCCAACACCATTCGCTCTGCCCCCCCCCGCAACCCCCTCACCTCTTCCCCTCATAACTATCTTCCATCCAACACTATTAGATCTACTCCACCCCCCACCCCCCACCTCTTCCCCACACACTCTATCTTCCATCCAACTCTATTAGATCTACCTCCCCCCCCCCTCCCCTCCCCTCTTCCCCTCATAACTATCTTCCATCCAACACTAAGATCTCTCTTCCCCCCCCCCCCCCCCCCCCTCACCTCTTCCCCTCACAACTCTATCTTCCATCCAACAACATTCGCTCTGCTCCCCCCCCCCCCCCCCCCCCGCACCTCTTTCCCCTCATAACTCTATCTTCTATCCAACAACCATTCGCTCTACCACTACTTCGCTCTACTCCCCTCCCCTCACCTTCCCCCTCATAACTCTATCTTCCATCCAACACCATTCGCTCTGCCCCCCCCCCCCCCCCCCCCCCCCCCCACCTTCCCCCTCATAACTCTATCTTCCATCCAACACCATTCGCTCTGCTCCCCCCCCCCCCCCCCCCCCACCTCTCTTCCCCTCATAACTCTATCTTCCATCCAACACCATTTCGCTCTGCCCCCCCCCCCCCCCCCCCCCCCCCCTCAACCTCTTCCCCTCATAACTCTAACTCTTCCATCCAACACCATTCGCTCTAACCCCCCCCCCCCCCCCTGCCCTCATAAATTTGTCTTCCATCCAACACCATTCGCTCTACCCCCCCAAACCCCCCCCCCCCCCCCCCCCCCCGCCACCTCTTTCCCCTCATAACTCTATCTTCCACCCACACCATTCGCTCTATCTATTCCCCCCCCCCCCCCCCTCACCTCTTCCCCTCATAACTTTATCTTCCATCCAACACCATTTGCTCCCCCCCCCCCCCCACCTCTTTCCCCTCATAACTCTTATCTTCCATCCAACACCATTCGCTCTACTCCCCCCCCCCCCCCACACCCCCCACCCTCTTCCCCTCATAACTCTTATCTTCCATCCAACACCATTCGCTCTAACTTACACCTCCCCCCCACCCCCTCACCTCTTCTCTCCCCTCATAACTCTATCTTCCATCCAACACCATTTGCTCTCTACTCCCCCGCCCCCCCCCCCCCCCCCCCCCCCCCCAACCTCTTCCCCTCATAACTCTTATCTTCCATCCACACCCACTCGCTCTAGCGTCCCCCCCCCACCCCCACCCCCCCCACCTCTTCCCCTCATAACTCTTATCTTCCATCCAACACCATTCGCTCTACTCCTCCCCCCCCCCCCCCTCACCTCTTCCCCTCATAACTCTATCTTCCATCCAACACCATTCGCTCTACTGCCCCCCCCCCTCCCCCCTCATCTCTTCCCCTCATAACTCTATCTTCCATCCAACACCATTCGCTCTACTGCCCCCCCCCCCCCCCCCCCCCCCCATTTCATCTCTTTCCCCTCATCACTCTATCTTCCATCCAACACCATTCGCTCTACTGCCCTGCTGCCCCCCCCCCCCCCCCCCCCTCACCTCTTCCCCTCACAACTCTATCTTCCATCCAACACCATTCGCTCAGCCCCCCCCCCCCCCCCCCCCCTCACCTCTTCCCCTCATAACTCTATCTTCCATCCAACACCATTAGCTCTACTCACCCCCCCCCCCCCCCCTCACCTCCTCTT
>JADBJO010005269.1:52500-57500 GCA_016801955.1 Conus betulinus
TTGGCCTAACAGACATTTTCAAAGTATCTTCTACGATAGTGTTTTCAAAGGTACGGGAATAAATAGGAGTAAGAAGTGAGGGAGATGACTTTAAAAAAAAGAAAAAAGGGGGTGGTGGGGGGGGGGGGGTGGGGGGGGGGGGGAGGGGGGGGTTGGAGAGAGAAAAAAAGAAAGAAAAAGAGAAGAAGAAAGGATGAAAAAACATAACGAAAGGCAAAGAGGAGCAGAGGTAAAGAGGCAAAGGAACACAACTGGACAGGTATTCAGCGAGCAGCCCTGCGATGGCGGAGTGTTGTCGCTGGCCTATGCTCACCCTTGAGCTATGGGCCTAAGTAAGTAAGTAAGTAAGTAAGTAAAGCAGTGAAAGAAAGGCAAAGTAGGGAAAGCAATGAAAGGTATGAGAAAGTAAGAAAAAGAAAGAAATGCAGGGGGCGGGGTGGGGGCGGGGGGTGGGGGGGCGGGGGAATGTAAGCGAAAATACGAAAATGTAGAATTTGTGAGAAAAAGAAAAGGAATTCTAAAAAAAAATAAATAAATAAATAAATATTTTTTTTAAAAAGGGTAAGAAAACGAAGAGGAAAGTAGCCCAATAAAGTAAATAACTTTAACTTCCAGAGGGTAAACAAAATAAGGAAGGGAGGAGTAAGAAAAAAAAAGAAGAAAAGGAATGAATAAGAAAAAAACTGGCAACAACTAAAAAATAGGAAGGGCAGGTGGAAAGAAAATGATAGGTAACGGAAGATAAAAAAGAAAGAGCTGGGAGAAGGAAAGAGTACGCAAATGGAAAAACAAGGAAAGAAAACAGGCGCAAGAGAACGGATGGAGAGAGAGAGAGGAGAGAGAGAGAGAGAGCGAGAGAGAGAGAGAGAGAGAGAGAGAGGAGAGAGAGAGGAGAGAGGAGAGAGAGAGAGAGAGAGAGAGAGAGAGAGAGGAGAGGAGGGGGGTCATCCGAATCCCCCTGGGGACTGCCGACTGCATGTACAGGCGTATTGTTTCTGATCCGGCCGACATGCCAAGGTCGTGTTCAACGCCAGGGCAAAAAAACTGAAGGTGCTATTTTGGGTTTGGCAGACACGCGCCGAAGCCGGCCGCGGCGATGAGGGAGATGAATTTATATAACAGCTTTTTCTTTCTTTCCTCTCGTTTCTCTTTCTTCTCCTTCTTCTTCTTCTTCTTCTTTTTATTTTTTTTTTTTTTATCTTGTTTTCTTCTTTTACTGGTTTTTTTGTTTTGTATGTTAGGTAGCGGCCGTTGGTCCTTCCCATTTTTTTTTTTTTCTTTTGCCCCTTTTTTTTTTTTGTCTTTTTCTTTGGTATCTTTTTTTCAGACAGGACAGGGAGCGCAGACTGATGGGTATTACAAGAGCCAGAGACAGGGTGGAGATGGGGGGGTTGAGCAGAGGAGAGAGAGAGAGCGAGAGAGAGAGACGAGGAGACAGACAGACAAGACATAGAACAGAACAGATAGAGATACACAGACAGACAAGGAGGGGGAGGGGGCTCAAAATGCTTTCTCTTTTTTCCTGTCGTAGTGATAATATCCTTTTTCCCCTCTTATGCATCTTTCCTTCGTTGGTCCTTCCTACGCTCAAAAATCAGTTTCCATCTCTTTTCTTTGCCGCTTACCTCGCTCTTACTCCTCGTTCTTCCTCAGATTCCCCCCCCCCCCCCCCCCCCCCCCGTGTGGGGGGGTGTTGTTGTTTTGGGTGGGGTGGGGGTACGGGGTGGTCCCCCCCCCCCCCCCGCCCCGCCCCACCCTCTCTTAACCGCGGGATCTTGCTTTTTTTTTTTTTTGTTTTTGTCTTTTTTTTCCACCCCCCTAGCCCTCCCATCCCACACCATCCACATACCACACATCCACCCTCTTTTCCCTTGCGGGGCAGCAACGTACGTGACGGTGGGACGGACACCAGTTTGATTATCGCAGGAATACGACTGCTTGGGCAACAGAGGCGATACGCTGAGGCGTGAACAAGGAATACACGCTTCGTGTTGGCTGGCTGGCTGCTGGCGGGCCTCAATACAAGGGCCTGAGCATCAAAACCCACAGTCAACATGAGGCTGAACCACGCAGGCACAGGTGTCACACCAAGATCCACAGGCTGAACCACGCAGGCTCTGACCCACACACGAACGAGGCTATTTTCCCTTGTGCCTCCTCGCGTTTAGTGTGGCCCACACTCGGGCCGCAATTGGGATGTTGCACTAAAAACAACTATGTCATCCATGTCAGCGTTTTGCGGCCTGCCATACTTTCAGTCAGCATTTGATCTTCAACTGACACCTTGATTAAAGTACCTCTCCCATCAACACCCCTCCCATCAATTATTTTCCTTGGTGTTTTTTTTTTTTTTGTTTTTTGTTTTTGTTTTTGTTTTTCACTTTTTTTTTTCCAACCGATGAAATCACAATCTTCAAATACGTGACCTTCCCCTAGTTGACCACACACTTTTCAGGCCTTCGCACTCACCCGGGACCCTATCTTGGCGCCAGCTTCAAGAGCACAAAATAGTCCCATTTTCCTTTCATTTCAAATCTGTCTGCTTGGAACCACCTGGCTTGTATTACCTCGATGGCCATATCAAAAGAAAATGAGGAAATCAACTTTCAGACACAATGCAAATTCTCAAAACAATCTAATTGCGCCAGTCTATATAATACGCGAATCCTAAGCGGGCCTTAGCGCATTAATTAATTTTTTTTACGTGCAACCTGTGACATAAGTCTCCTCCTTCCTTTCACCTTACCTTACTCCCGTCCCCCCCTCCCTCCCCCCCCCCCCTATCGCCCCCCTCTGTTCCTACCCCCCCCCCCCCGCCCCCCAAACCGCCCCTCCTCTTCTTTTCTTTTTTTCCCCACTAACTTCACTCAAAGAGATGTGTTCTTCTTTCTTCCTCTTCCTTCCAAGTCTGCCTCCGTTATCTTTGTGTGGTGCAGACGTTAAAACCTGAATGTCACCTAAACAAGCACTTGTCCACCCCCCTCCCCCCTCCTTCCCCCAACCTGCCGCCCGGACCCTCCTCTTTCCACACCCACACCCCCCCATCCCCACCTCCCTTTGTCTAATCTATCCCTTTGGTGGGAGTAGGGTGGGAGGAGTGTGCGAGTTTGTTGAGATTACGTTCATAACCCGCCCCAATCTGTCTGAGGAGGCGCGTTTATCGCCACCATGGACCCATAAAACTTACTGTGTCATCGTCATCGTCGTCGTCGTCGTCTCTCTCTCCTCCGTCCTCTCCTCGATCCTCTCCTCGATCCTCCGCCCCTATCTCTCTCTCTCTCTCCTCTCCATCTCCCACTCTCAACTCCTCCCATTAGCCTCTCTCTCTCTCCCTCCTTGTCCACATACTTATGGCTTTCTCTTTTTTTTATCCGTCTCATTTGGAGTCTTCAGGGTGATCCCGAATCTCCCCCGTCCTGAAACATACAAGTCCTCTTTCAATAGTCTGCATCCGAAATTCCAGTCTGGTTCACTTGATGTTGGTTTGTTTCCTGAGAAAGACTCTCTCTCTCTCTCACTCTCTCTCCTCTCTCTCTCCACCTCTCTCCCCTCGCCCTCTCTCTCTTCTCGCCACTCCCCTCGCCTCCCTGGGCTCCCTCTCTCTCTCTCTTCCTCTCGTTTTTTACATTCATTGTTGTGTTTTTTGGCTGCACTGACAGTGGTGCTGACCTTATCGCTTGCTGCACTCACTACCGTCAGTGACCTGAAGTCCCAGTGGAGAGTGGGATAGCATAAAACAGGTGATGATGTGTTGATTACTCAGACAGCAGGTGCGTGTTTACAACAAACAGGCTTTTCCCGAACACACCGACCGATACAAGCTTTGCTGCGAAAAAAAAACTGCCTTTGCGAAACAATTCTTAAATAAATGTTAACGAATCACTAAGAGAAACGAGTCACAAGACAAAACACTACGCGTTTCGACCTTTTAGGTCTTCTTCAGGCAAGACACAAACAAATAGGACAGTGAAAATTAACGAATGTGTAATTTGGCTTAGATCTCTTCAGCGCAAGGTAGGCAGGCTTTGAATGAAAACCTTTGCCTTTGCGTTTCACTTCCGCTTCATCTTCTTTCCAAGCAAACTGAACTTTGTCTTTGGGGGGGGGCTGCAAGCAAAAAGGAAAAAAAGGCAATCTTTGATAATCATTTAACAACAGTCTCTTGCTCTCATGATGAAATAAAACACACGCTCATAATTCCAAACAAATGTTCGTACGACACCGAATCGCCTCGATGAAATGACAACACAGAGCACACAGAAACAAACATGGAGACCTCCATCCTTCTTGCTATCCTACTTTTCCACGTGTTCAACCATGATCTTACAGCCTATGCACCAAAGATGTTACGCCCTGGGCCAGGTAGGAAAAAAAAAAAAAGCCGCAAGAATGTTTACCGTCAGAATACCGAGGCTCACTGCGTTGCTGGATGATATTTAGCGCCGGTGACCTTCTCGAATCTTCGTCAAGGCAGCCACATTCCGTCTTCGGGGACGCTTTTTGCTTCGGATTCACAGCACTGGACTGGGGTCGGAATAGCTCCAGTAGGTACAGCGCCGGACTCGTAATCCTAGGGTTGTGGGTTTCGAATTTCGGTACAGGGGGATTTTTTTTTCCCTCGGAGTTAGTATTGGTTCTGACTCCATTTCCCATACAGTCCTTCGAATAAGACTACAAAACCGAGGTTCCGTGTGTGAACGCACGCACAACATCTTGCACACACGTAAAATCCCATCACCAACTTTCGGAAGAGAAGGCCAGTCTGGCCGTTGGTATGGATGACACGTTACACATAGCATGCACCTTCCCCGAAGATGGAGTATGGCTGCCCTAATGGCGGGATAAAAAAATGCTCATACACACAAAACTCCACTGCCTGTACAGGCAGTGTTCGCAGGAGTATCAGCCTGCGTACGCAGAAAGAAAGAAAAGATAGAAGAAAGAAAGAAAGAAAATATCACACAGCCTGAGGATTCAGAGACCCAGTGCTCTTCCCTGTA
>JADBJO010005269.1:65000-67500 GCA_016801955.1 Conus betulinus
GTCGACAGCAAGACGTGTTAGCCTGTTGGAGCCTAGACAGGGAGCTGCCAGACAACGGTGGGGTGTTTGCAGCCAGAGAAGACCTGTGGGGGAGAGGCCGACAGGAGCCCTTTCCGTGGAGAGGGCGGAGTGCGGTGGAGTCCGGAAAGACTCGGTGTGAGGGTGCGACTAAAGCTACGTTGCCAGTGTCCCCCAACTGGGATTTGGCCAATCGGGAGGACACAACCGTGTGGCAGCAGCTTCAGCTCGTGGTCGCACAGTGTGATGAGAGAGAAACTGACGGTCAACCAAGGAATGCTGGCAAGTTATGGACGTTTTCATTTGTTCTTAAGTTTATAAATGTGCAAATGTAATAGTGAAATATTGTCTTTCCTGGTTAAGTAAGAATCACTGAAGAACAGGGGATGCGATTTATGAGATTGTCTGTATGGTGTTTACATTGTTGTATGATACAGATAATTGTGTGTGTTGTGTAGTGACGGGTGGGGGCTCGGAGTCAAGTTAAATAAAAGTTGATTATTTTCTGTGAAATGTTATTGGTTTCCCGTCACCTTTTGTGCGGGCCCGATGTGAGTGACGATGTGATGTGATGTGATGTTGTGTGTGTGTGTGTGTGTGTGTGTGAAGCTAGTAAGCACAGATGTATATGTGCGTATGTATGTGAGTGTGTAAGAGTGTGCAGGGGGCCGCAGCTTCTAGAATAGGTTGATGTATTAAAAGAACGTCATAAGCTGGCGAGACGATAGGGGTAGCGCACTAAAACTACTTCTCTTTTCTTTGCTTTTTTTCCCCCCTTTCCTTTTTCTTTGTTTCTGCCTTTTTTTTTTTTTCCTATTGTGTGGGGTGAGTGAGGGGTTGGGGGCAGGGGGGGGGAAGGGAGGTGGCGGAGTGGGAAAGGTAATACACTGAAAGCGAGCAGGCGACTACGATCTCTTCCAAGGTAGCCCCTCAAGCTTTCCCCCCCCCCCCAGAAAAGATTTATCACTTCTTTCCTTGTTGTGTGTCAGATCCGGGCTGGTGGATCTCGTGAACAAGGGGGAGTAACTGTAAAGGGGAGGGTTGGCAAACACAACCTGCACGTTATGCTGCCCTACACACTGGTCAGAAAGGACCCGTTAATTCATGATTAAGTTTGCCTGAAAGTGCATCAGTTCTTACGTCTAAATCTCTAAAGGTGCTGGCCAAGGGGAGGATGAGGGGGTGGGGGTGGGGACTCGTCAAAATGACTGAAAACGGGTCACTTTGGTCAGAGTATTTTCAGAGTATTTTCCGGGCGATGTTTGTGAGCAGATGTGATAAAGAATCGTTGAGAGTGTGGGTCTTGAGGTGTTTGTTCATCTCGAGCATAATAAATCTGCTGTAAACTCGTGTACTACGTCTAGACTGTGAATGATTTTCATCGGGAGAAATCCCTTAAAAACAAGTGAAATGATTGGTTGGGGGGGGGGTGTGTGCTGCTCCTGTGATCTCTTGTTGGTTTAATATGAATTTTAAGCTAACACTTAAGCTACAACTCAACGTATACAGTGGTTTAGAGCAAAATCCTAATTGAGGCGTGTGCCCTGCCTTGGCGCAGGGCGCAGGTTCCAAGGGGGCCATCCATTTCATTCCTGGGCCCCAGGATCATCCGCCTTGGCATAAGGCTGCGTCAGGTCAGTTGACATAGGCTAGAACATCAAGGCTACATCAACATGTTGTTGTGCTCTGCATAGTTATGCGGGGATTGTCTTCAGTCGTGACAAGCTCCTAGCATAATATTATCAGCTTCAGAAAATCCCCCGAAGTCGGAGTGTGGCCGCCCATGTGGCGGGGTAATCAAAAACGGTCACACACGTAATGTTCTCATCCCCAGCTGATGCATTTGTACTATATTGTTCAAGTACTTCGGCTGTTTTTAGATGATCCCTGGAGTCTTTTTAGCCACAGTACAACAACAACAACAACATGTATGGCGGCGTCAGGTGTTTCTCCGTGTCCCTACTGTCGGGCAGTACGTGTAGACTGACCGCTGTCTGACCATGCCCTGCCAACCTCTATTACGACCTTCGTTAGGAACGTGACGGTTTTTGCCTCTGTAACCTTCTTTCAAAACAATCATGGAATTTTTGTTTTTGTTTAATTAATTATCAGCAATGTCATGTACATAGCGCAAGTTTTTACACCTTGGCGTAATGAGAGGTTCATGAAATCGCGGAAAATGTGTACAATACGTGTTACATGAAGCTAACGTGATAGGTATAGAACTGGGCGATGACTTCTTGTATAACTATAAAAGAAAATGCACGTAAAACACATGAAAACACACACACATATGCGTGCGCGCGCGCAATGCCCCCCCCCCCCCCCCCACACACACACACACACACACACCACACACACACACACACACACACACACACCACATGCACGCACGCACGCACACACACATATGATCAGCTGTTTTTGCTTCGGTCAGGGTTCACGCACGCACGCACGCACGCACGCACGCACACACACACAC
>JADBJO010005269.1:82500-102500 GCA_016801955.1 Conus betulinus
GTTTTTTCCAGGCATTTGAACTACAGCAAAAATGTTTAACGAAGTTTATCCAGGGGACTTTGTCGTGCGGTTCCATCCTTATCATATCATTACAAGCTTGTTTCGGATGGCTACCTTCCTTTGATTCAGTTAAATGGATCCAAAACGCTAGTACCCAGCACACAGTGGCTGAAGAGATGGGATACCTAATCAGCTCCGCCAATACAGGTAAATTCATTGTTTATTTCTATGTACTTCTAACAAACTTCCGCAAAATTTGATGTGGACGATCGCTGATGGCCATTGAGGAGGGAGAGACAGGCGACAAACTGGTTGAAAAGTGTCGATGACAAAGGCCTGTCTTTGTTCATTGTCATGGTATTAAATGGAAGCCCCCACACACCACGGCTCCGTAACTTAGGATGGGAGCGACTAGTATGTCGAATGCACAGCCCCACCCGTATTCTTCTCTTTCCCACACACGCTGTTTTATTACCTTGTTTGGCCTTGTTTGGTCCTGTGGGTAATGGAAATTATCATTTTTTGTGAAAAATGATCCCTATCTGTTATATCTGTCTACTGAAGGCAACTGTCCGCACAAGAAAGGTGAAGTAGGCGTTTGGAACATTTTTTTTTTTTAGAGAATATTCAACATTTTTTTTTCTCTCTGTTGATGGTCAAACCTAACAGCTGACAATAAGCACGTGTAACTGATCCAGTGTATTTTGTAGCCCTGATTCTGTTGTTGATCAAAGAAAAATATCAACGGAGAGCAGGCAAGGGATTGTAGTTTTAGTTGCCTCGATAATAAATGGAAAGGCATTTTCCTGTATCGCATTTTTTTACGTCGTTTATGAGATGTTAAACACTGTGGGCCAAATACATTCCCTAGAAGCACCCCCTTTTTGACTGGAATGGAATCTGCAAATCCATCCTATGTTCTGCCACAAATTATCAAGGCTTCGTACATGTCTTCAACTATGTGGAAAGAGTTTCCACTATGCCAGCAGCTTTGGTGAACTTCACTTGGGTTGCGTTGGAGGGCAGAAAGTCGTATCCCATTCATGAAGCTGATTCTGCGAGAGGCCATCTGCCCATGTTCATTTCAAGGGAGACTACTTTGGAGTGAGTCTTCCCATCAGTCCATTGCCCCAGCTGGCCATGCTGGGGCCGCTTTCTGAATTTCTTTTTTCTTTTTTTTTCTTGTGCTTTTTTTTTTTACCATGCCTTCCTGGTGTGCCTTTATTCCTGTAGTACCATGTCTTGACCATCACCTCCTTTATTCCTGTAGTACCATGTCTTGACCAACACCTCCTTTATCCTGTAGTACATGTCTTGACCATCCTCCTTTATTCCTGTAGTACCATGTCTTGACCATCACCATCTTTTCTTCCTGAAGTACCATGTCTTGACCATCACCTCCTTTATTCCTGTAGTACCATGCCTTGACCATCACCTCCTTTATTTTCCTGTAGTACCATGCCTTGACCATCACCTCCTTTATTCCTGTAGTACCATGCCTTGACCACCACCATCTTTATTCCTGTAGTACCATGCCTTGACCACCACCACCTTTAAGTCCATGCCTTGACCACCAAATGACTTGCATCATCACCACCTTTATTCCTGTAGTGCCATGCCTTGATCATTACGGAAGTCAAACCAAAAGACACGCAGGTAGAAAGAAATACGAGTGGTGCCGTCCCGTGGGAGACACTCCCCCTGAGGACAGAAGATGACGTTTTCCGCTTATACACCTGTTGTAACCTGGACGTAATACAATACACACATACAGTACAACAAAACACAATACACGTCATCATCAATATATAGTTTGGACATTCTCCGACAGGTCAGTCTGTTTGCCTCCTCTCCCCTCTCCACGTTGTGATGACACGTGTGAAAGCTTTCACCTCCAGTTCAAATACAGGTCACGTGCAACAGTGATCCAAATAGTCCGTATAGACAAGAAACACTACAGGCAAAATGCTTTTCCGCCAAAAAAAAATGTTGTTATTCTCCCACCAAAATAAAGGGTGCTAAAGTATGGACACATGGGAAAAAACATTGAAGGACTTGCTTTTTAAGGAAGATTATGGATTGTTTTCTTTTCCGCCATATCTTAAGTAGTGTAACAGTGATACATTAAAAAGAAAACAGCATCAGTAAGGAACGGATTTTTTTTAAACCAAAGGTGACACTAATGCACAAGTACACCAGTTATGATTTATATATAATGACGCATCTCAACGGAAGTTTGAACAGAGGCAATAGGTACAACAACAACAACAACAAAATCAACAAAAGCCAAACAGACAGCAATGCCAGCCCGGGTACGGTAAATGTATTCCAAAAGGTACAGACAGCAAGGCTTGGTTTACTCATCTGGCACAACAGATGGCACAGATCTGTAGTTCTTTAGTAGGCGTGGACTCCTAGAAGCAATTGCCTCATCTCCTAACGGCTGTTTTTAGTACGCCTTTCCGAAGACCCCAAACAGGTAAAGACAACAAGTTCATCATCTTCGGACGCCAAGAACATGAAGCGAATTACTGGACATGTTGATGCACATTCATTCCCTGGTATAAAGGATACTTTGTATTGTACGTATTATTTTGATGTAATTCGTTTGTTGCAACAATACCTTTTACTCCATACTAATTTTTCAACGTACATTGATCTCTTGGTGCTATAATGAACGTTTCAACGCATGTCTACTTTTTGATATAAAGCACAGCCATCAATAAAGATCTGAATCCACATTCGTCTTCTGGCAAAGAAGACCTCATGCTGGACTGATGCACAAAGGGTATCAGCGTAAGGTAATACTGCTTATAGCCCCGCTGACCACAAGGGGCCATATCAGGGCTGTCACCACGTTTAAATCAACTCACAAGTCATTCATTCACACAACTCTTTAAAATACATCTTCTAAAAAAACCCACCCCAAATTTTGTTTAAAAAAACAAACTTTCCACTGTAAAATCTCAGATCCGATGAAAAATGTTAATCTCTTTCAAGAATTCAAAGATCGCATCAGGCGGAACATCTCTGAACAAGATGTTTATGGAATCTGCTGTAAAACGTTTGTCTCATATCATGCAAGTCCCAACACTCTAAAAGAATAAGTTTCATTGTGAGTGGGCATGACATGAAATGCACCACGGAGCTTCTTCACTCTTTAAAAGATACGAATGAGTAAAATACGAATGGCCGGTGTGCACATTCGTCGGTTAGGTCAAACGACCTTTTGAAGAACAGTGTCATGCACAGTGACCGTTGGGTATCGAGTGTGCCTTTACAGTCAGTAGCCGCCACTTTGCTGACAATACTGTCCACTCTAATATCTAATTTTAACAAGTGATGGTAACCTTATGCTTCCCTCCCCCTCCCCCGTCCCGGAATACAATCACCAACCGGGTTTTCAACGATCTATTTTGTTCCCATCGACTTGTTCTAAATGCAGGCTATACAGGCGACATGAAAAGGCTCTGAAGAAAGGATCGAATTACAAACGAACGATCAGATTTAATGTAAATTCAGAGCGTCTGATGTTCATGCTGTCAGATTCAAGTAGTGAATGGAGTTATTCTGGTTCTGATCGCCACAATACACGCACATCCAAATGTCCAAAGTAGAACCACAAAAAGAAGACGGCTGGAATAAATGTCCAAAGTAGAACCACAAAAAGAAGACGGCTGGAATGAATGTCCAAAGTAGAACCACAAAAAGAAGACAGCTGGAATAAATGTCCAAAGTAGAACCACAAAAAAGAAGACAGCTGGAATGAAATGTCCAAAGTAGAACCACAAAACAAGACGGCTGGAATCAACGATACTGTTTACTTGCAGCTGAGACAGGGCAGGATGGAGAGGCTCTGTGGGTCACTGGCCAAACACACTGCCCAGCGCTGTGTGAAGGTCGGTTTCCCTGCTCCAGATCAGAGAGCAATGCAGCAAATAATTATGTAAAAGCTGCTGAGTTGCGGAACAGGAATACCATGAAGCAGTGTAGAAAAAAAAAGCCCAAATACTAAACATGGTAAAGAACTTTTACCATAACCCCCCCCCCCCCCCCCCCCCCCCAATACTAAACATGGTAAAGAACTCTTACCATTAAAGAGAGAGAGAGAGAGAGAGAGGAGAGAGAGAGAGAGAGAGAGAGAGAGAGAGAGAGAGAGAGAGAGAGAGAGAGAGAGGAACATGGTTTTGCTTAACACAAACAAAATTCTTCTGTAATAAGACGCTTAAGCGTTTTCTGTAATAAGACGCTTAAGTGTTTTCTGCAATAAGACGCTTAAGTGTTTTCTGTAATAAGACGCTTAAGTGTTTTCTGTAATAAGACGCTTAAGTGTTAGAATACTTATGAAAAGCAAGGTTACATGAGCATTTTCTGAAATCACAATAACGATAATAACAAAAAAAAAACACACACACACACACACACACACACACACACACACACACACACAGAGGAAAAAGAGAGAGGGAAAAAAAAAAAGAAAACGAAAGTCAGAAGTATTCACAGAAATGTCTTTCATAAGCATGGCATGAAAAGCTGTCACATAATGGCAGACGTGGCATGGCTTCAAACAGACACATGGTTCTGTCACATAATGGCACACGTGGCATGACTTCAAACAGACACATGATTCTGTCACATAATGGCACACGTGGCATGACTTCAAACAGACACATGATTCTATGGGTCTGATAATTAAGTGTCATTAGCCTAGATTAAATAGCAGATCTGAGATCACACCTGACATGAACGTAAGCATTCGGTCTCTCGTAATGATCATTAGCCTACATCAAACAGTAGGCATTAGATAACAAAACAAACAACAAACAAACAAACAAAGGTAACGATTTTACGTTTCTGGCAATAGCTAAGTTTACATCATATAACAAACTGCAGACAACTTAAAAAGTGAACTCTTGAGTCTATGTATCTGATCAAACAAATCATTTGTTTGTATCAAGCAGCAGGCTCTAGATCATTTAAAATGAACACATGATTCTATGTCTCTGATTAAAACCATTTGTTTGTATTAAACAGCAGGCTCTAGATCACTTAAAATGAACACATAATTCTATGTCTCTAATTAAAACCATTTGTTTGTATTAAACAGCAGGCTCTAGCTCACTTAAAATGAACACATAATTCTACGTCTCTGATTAAAACCATTTGTTTGTATTATACAGCAGGCTCTAGATCACTTAAAATGAACGCAGTGAGTCGATGTCCCTGATAACAACTGTTAGTTCATCATATCAGTTAGCGGAGCTTTGTAAATTTAAACATGAAGTTATGTCTCCATCATTATCGTTAGTTTCCATCAAATAGCAGGCTTCACATACCCTAAAATAAGCAGAATTGTTCTATGTCCATGGTATAAGCCTATTTCGATTAACAGACATCAGATACCTTAAAATGAACATAACTGTTCTATGTCCCTGATAATAATTGTTAGCCTATTTCTGATAGCAGACTTGAGATCATGTTACAAACAGTTTGATCTTACTTATGATAATCATCGATCGATTCAGATCTACATATCTTAGGGTCTCACTTTGTACGTGTGGAATTCAACGTGACGTATGTTTACCAAATGACGTACGCACAAACTGCGTGATCATTCTCTGGGGTTAAAAAAAAAATGCAAGAATGAGGCACAGAGTGTCAGAAGCTTCCAGAACTAGTTTCTTGAAATGATCCTAGAGATTTTGATTTGTGTGTTATAACTCGACCCTTCTGAAATGTTCCACACACTTTGAATGTCTGTACTAAATCATAGTTCTCGAACATTCCAGAATACCTCCATGATTGTTGACCGGTTAAACGGCGTTTTCCCGAATTTTCTATTCGGTGATCTATAGAAATAATGGAGGAAGTCTACTGTTTTTAGACATGTGTAAGGACGAAGAGAGGAAGAAAACCTTTGTCAAAATGAACGTATTTTCGTTAAAACTAGGCTACATAGCCTATATGCGTTTCATTAGGACAGAGAGAGACAGTATCCACATATAGACGGGGGCATAATGAGACGGGTTGCACATTTTGGGGACACAATGAGACGGGTTGCACATTTTGGGGGCAAAAAATGAGACGGGTTGCACATTTTGGGGACACAATGAGACGGATTGCACATTTTGGGGGGCACAATGAGACGGGTTGCACATTTTGGGGACACAATGAGACGGGTTGCACATTTTGGGACACAATGAGACGGGTTGCACATTTTGGGGACACAATGAGACGGGGGGCAGACTGACATGACCCTGGAGTCATGATGATGATGATGATGATGATGGACGGAGAGTTGAAATTGAAAGCGTTTAAGGGTAATACCCTTTTGTTTTGGAACTGCTGCAATTGTCATTAGGAGTACTGAGACGGTGAATGATCTACCCGTAACGAAAGACTCTGGCCTTGTTATCAAGTGGACCTTTTGTGTTTTGCTCGGATCGATGACGAAAAAGAGATCGAGCCAACTCTTGCCTGCAAGTCATTTCAGTCAGTTGCAAGGCCATGGGCTCGGGGGGGGGGGGGGGGGGGGGGGGGGGGGGGGGGGGGGGGGGGGGGGTGGGGGGAGACCAAGAACAAGAGCTGGTGTCTGCCTAGTCGAACAGATAACTCCACACCAACACACTGATCCCATGACTTCAATAGTAATCATCAGCCTTTGTCAAACTCCTTATTACCGTGGATGGTGCGAACGATGTGTTATCTCCACTTCCAAATAAACATTTGTTTCCACAACGAAAAGTCCGATGACAAATGATACATGTGGCCTAAACACACACACACACACACACACACACACACACACACGCACACACACACGCACGCACGCACGCACGCACACACACACACACACACACACAACACACACGCATGCACGCACGCGCGGTTCTCAACCAACTTTCTGTGGAGGCAATTAAAAGTTTATACCGATTCCAAAGCACAAAACATCCTATGTAGATTAAAAAATGGTAAAATATCACTTTGTATGTGTGTGTATAGGCTTACGACGGAAATTTTCGAAGTTTGTAGTAAAATCACAGAACCACTCGGTTGTAGCCAAGCAGATTGATTGTAACACGGAGACCCATGACGTAATTTATCACGCAGGAAACTATATTGATTTTAAAACAGGGAGAAAAAAAAGTCTTCTTCATTTTCCCCCGATCCAACGAAAGCAAGCATGGCAACGATCGAAATTAGGCGCGCACTGAAGTATGACACAAACTGCAGGATGCACACTGACCAAAGCGCTTTTCATCATATATATATATATATACTTGTATCATAAGCCGATTGAGAGAATAACAATTAGAAAACAAACATGTCGGAAAAGACAGGGGAATCATTCATATTTCAACACGTCGAACACATCCACACCGAAAGTCACTGAGAGCACCAGCTGTGTGAAAACAGTTTGAATGATGGGCTCAGAACTATATGTAGTTTGGTGGTCCCAGTAAAACATGCTGACGATGCAAAATTGTGATGGGGAAACACTTTGCCACAGGCATCCCTAATTTGAATTCACGGGGGAGGGATAGCCCAGTTGGTAGAGCGCCGGACTCGTGATCCTGGGGTTGCGGGGTCGAATTTCGGTACAGGGGGATTCTTCCCTCGGAGTTAACATTGGTTCTGGCTCCATCATTCCCCATACAGTCCTTCGAATGAGACTGTAAACCGAGGTTCCGTGTGTGAACGCACGCACAGCATCTTGCACACACGTCAAATCCCATCACCCACTTTTGGAAGAGAAGGGACAGTTTGGCCGTTGGTATGGATGACACCGTTACACATAGCATGCACCTTCCCCGAAGATGGAGTATGGCTGCCTTAATGGCGGGATAAAAAAAAACGGTCACACACACATCTATACAGGCAGTGTCCACAGGAGTACCAGTACGCAGAAAGAAGGAAGAATTCACCTGTGTAAATATGCTAATCAATGTAACTACCCCGTTTCAGTTTTCTTACAGTACGTTTCTCCCCCCCCCCCCCCCTCTCTCTCTCTCTCTCTTTGTGTGTGTGTGTGTGTGTGTGTGTGTGTGTGTGTGTGTGTCTGTGTGTGCGTGTGTGCGTGCGCGCGCGCGCGCGCGCGCGCGCGCGCGCGCGTGTGTGTGTGTGTGTGTGTGTGTGTGTCTGTCTGTGTGTGTGTGTGTGTGTGCGCGCGCGCGCGCGCGCTGTGAAAACGGCATTACTCAGCAATTACCCGGCATGGTACAACTAAATTTGATGTAAAAATACATATTTTTTCCCCCAACCTTGTTCTAACAACAATAATGTTCTGGTATGTCTGTAACACTGCTAGTAGTATCAGAAGAAACTATGTTGCCATGAATCAGACCATAGAATTGCATGTGACATTATTACCAGTCTTACAGACCATTATCTCTTGCCGACGGTTTCACTTTGGAAAACCTCAACAGCGGAAGGCTGAAAGGGGAGGGAACAAAGACTGTCCCACTTTTCTCCAGCTGCTTAGTCACTTTTCTTTTCTTTTTTTTTTTATCCCTTCTTTTTTTTTCTTTTTTTCAAGTGGTAGTTCAGCCACACCCTGACATACTTACCATAATAACTTTTGAATCGTCATCACCATCACTTTCTAAACAGGCCGGATTTTCGTAAGTGAAAACTGGAGGAAAGTGTGTTTTGGTTGTCAACTGGAAGACAGACGGTTGTGCGCATATCATACGGAGGACCCCCCCTCTCCACCTCCGCTCCCCCCCCCCCCCCCCCCCCTCCCCTCCTCTTCCGCCCCCTCCTCCAATAAAACGTCTGCAACCGACTTTCGCCTCAGAGACAGACCCGCACTCCCAGACGAGACACATTTCAGCCTATCAATGGACTGCCCGCCCATTTGTCCGTCGAGCCGACAGGAGTTTCCGTCACATGCAGTGTACCTTTTGCTGCGACTGTGAGACTCGCCTTCAGTTTCACCGAAGATCAGGGGGGCGGGAATAACTCAGTTGGCAGAGCGCCAGACTCGTGATCCTGGGGGTTGCGGGTTCAATTACGGTACAGGGGGATTTTCCCCTCGGAGTTGATATTGGTTCTGATTCCATTCCCAATACAGTCCTTCGAATGAGACTATAAACCGAAGTTTCGTGTCCACGCATAACATCTTGCACACACACGTAAAATCCCATCACCAACTTTCGGAAAAGAAGGCCAGTTTGGCCGTTGGTATGGATGACACCGTTACATATAGCATGGACTTCCATGAAGATGGAGTATGGCTGCCTTAATGGCGGGATAAAAAAAAAAAAAAAAAAAAAAACGGTCACAAAACTCCACTGCCTTCTATACAGGCAGTGTTCGCAGTAGTATCAGCCTGCGTACGCAGAAAAAAAAAAAAAAAAATGCTGGTTTACAATTCTGAACTTCAGGTCTGTCTACTTGGGTCACATATACTTTAGGCTTACTGATGAAAAGGACGATCTATTATAATCACCGTCTTGAATTTAATCAAAAAAAAAAAAAAAAAAAAAAAAAAATATAAAATAAAAAAAAATCGGAGTTCTGAAAACACAGAGACAACTATGTGCACACAAGCCTGAAGTCTTTTTAACTGGGCCATTTTAAACAGGTTTTTTTTTTTGTTCTGTTCCACACAAATGTACAAAATGTTTAAATGAAGTCACAAATATATAAATGAAGTTTTTTTTTTTTTTTTTTTTTTTGATGGCGTCAAACTATCATTGTAAAAGTGTTATCTCAAATTAGACAAAAGTGAACAAAGACATTCTTGAAACGGGTCTCACATGGCTTTTACGAAGAAAAAAAAATCTACATGGAGGTTAAAAAAAAAAATGCTGAGAAAACTAATGCGGATGAGCCGATGACCTTAAAATGTGGAAACTACTCATCGTGTGTCTCCAAACAAACTGCGAGATTTCTGGGCGATTTTATCCACACCAGACTTGACTGGAACCAAGCAATCTATCTATCTGTTTATCTATGTATTTATCTATGTATCTACGTATCTATCTATCTGTCTATACATCTATACATATGTACATCTATACATATGTACACACATACATACATACATACATACATACATGCATACATACATACATGCGTACATACATAAAGCTAACTCTCTAACTGCACTTGAAAAGTAAGTAAATAGGTGATAGCGTAACTTACATAAACGGTTACTGGAACGGCTCATAAAACAGACACATACACACACACACACACACACACACACACACACACACACACACATGCACGCGCGCGCACACACACACATGCACAAAAGTGCGCGCGCATGCCATTGAACGAAGGTACTACCAGACTGCGACATGTAGCAACTAACATGTATTAACTAATGTGTGTAATTAATCTCTCTCTCTCTCTCTCTCTCTCTCTCTCTCTTTTGCATGTAGATTCTTCAGACTAGTAAAACTACTTCTGGATGACTGTTCAACATTGAACTGAACAACAGCAAAAACACATTTATAAAATTTCGGCTAGTGTGGTTTTGATTTAACAATCATTTTCCATCCCCCCCCCCCCCCCCCCCTCCTTCCCATCAAATTGTGTTCCCTTTTAACAAGTATTGAAACTAAGCAAAACAGATATTGACTGAAAACGAAACAAAACAAAGGGGAAAAAAAACAAAGATAAAAAAAAAAAAAAAAAAAAGATGAAAAGGAACAAGAAATTACAAAACAAAGAAAAACAAAGGGAAAAAAAAAACGACAGATAAAACATAAACAGATAAAAAGAAACAATAAATGACACCTTGTCACAACGCCAACAAAACACCTTTCAATCTGGCATAAAACCAACAATTCATACGCGCACAAACCTATCCGATATCTGGATTGGGAGAAATGGGAGGCAGAGGAGGGAGAACTCTTACAGAACCCCCTAAGTTATCAAGCTGTACAGAGTTATGGGTCCTTGGCCCACATGTTTCACCAAAGGAGGAACAGGCACTGTAGAACGAACCCAATCTTCGATCTCACTTACTTTGTCGCCAGATCTGATTGCAATTTAAAAAAAACGAAAACAAAAACAAACAAAACAAAAAAACCACCTGTTGAAAAAAATTAAACAAAAAGCATGCCATTTTTTTTTTTTTCGAACGCAGTTTCAGCCTCTTTTGGGGGAAAACTTTCTCGAAAATTCATTTGAAAGAGCTGCGAATACTTTTTTGACATTGTTCACGATAAACACACAAAATACACTATTTTGAAAATCCAAATGCCCGGGTATTTGTTTCAGTGATTTATTCCCCTCTCCGCACTCTCGAAGATGCCGTTTATCTTACCACACATCAGCATTCAACGCCTCATCAAAATCTGTCTAAAAATCACACCCACGACCCCAACGACTCCAGCGCAAAGCGCCTGAAGTCACGACAATATCGTTAGTATCCTAAGAAATTTCGCTTCTCGTTACTGTAATGATTGACCGTTCCCACGCTAATTGTGTCGGGACTGTCAACCCGAATCTGAAGAATGGATCTCCAGTAGAGTTTCGGTAGCAGCGCGTTGTTGTCCTCTAGCCAGGAATTAAAAAAATAAAAATAAAAAAAAAAAAAATAAAAAAAAATTAAAAGAAAGAAAAGAAAAAAGCACGAACATCAGAGATTTTTACGGAAAAATCACTCACAGTGACAGTGAAATCAGGTTGGCAATCATATGAATGTACCGTTGTTCGTTATGGCTCTAAATGTAATTGGTAGGCCCAACAATGTCGAAGCTATTCCTAGTGCACATTAATTTTCAATAAATCATTGTATTAATGCATTAATTTTCAATAAACCCCTGACTTCTGTTCTTTCCTTTTTCCTTTTTTTTTTTTTTTTTTTTTTTTGTGTGTTAGTGTGTTTTTTTTTTTTTTAAAAAGACCCATCCAGGTGGTTTGTTCCAGGCAGTTTGCCAGCCAGAGGTGGTTGAAACATGGTGCAGCTGGGGCAGTAGTATGATTCAATAAGAACAGGAATTGAAAAGAACGATGGGGGAGGAGGATGGTGGGGTCGGGGGGGGGGGGGGGGGGGGGGGGGGGGGGGCGAGGCGGGAGAGGGAGAGCGTGGATGTATATCATGACACGCCAGCCGTCATGTCGTGGGATATACATGTAAGTTTTACACACACACACACACACACACACACACACACACACACACACACACACAAGCCAGGGATTTCAACAATCAAGATCTGTCGTAGTAATAATTATCGATCTTCAAACTTGAAAACAAGTGGAGTATTTGAATGTTTTATAACTTTGTTAAAAAAAAAAAAAAAAAAAAAAAAAAAGAGAGAAAAAAAGCTCAATGTGAAAGCATACTGCAAAATGATCCCCATCAGGTGAATCGATGAAGTCAAAGACAATCACAAACAAAGCAGACCATGCCGAAGTTTGGACTGTAAGAACTCATAACAAATCATGAGGGACCGGGGTGGGGGGGGGGGTGGTACACGCATCCGTTCATATAAATTATGACTTGTAATATACGAAAAGGGTGCGTGTACCGGCCCAGTAAATTATTTAGACATTGGCGAATGCGAAAAAAATCGATGATTCATTTTACGTGTCCGAACAACAGTGGCATAATAATAATCTCTCATGTGTGATGCAAACACACAAATGCAGGTCATAAAAAGAAAAAAATCCTCAAAAGTCTGCCACATGTGCAAAAAAAAAAAAAAAAAAAAAAAAGTAAATAAAAGTGAATTCACTGTTAAAAAAGGACATATGTACCGGCCCAGTAAACTATTTTGACATTGGCGAAATGCGAAAAAAAATCGATGATTCATTTTACGTGTCCGAACAACAGTGGCATATAAATAATCTCTCATGTGATGCAAACACACAAATGCAGGTCATAAAAAGAAAAAAAATCCTCAAAAGTCTGCCACATGTGCAAAAAAAAAAAAAAAAAAAAAATAAAAAGTGAAATCACTGTTAAAAAAAATGACATATGTATACAAGTCATTGAGCATGCACTTGAGAGATGTGAACGCCACTAAAACCAACCAAGTAACCTGACCCTTCTTTATCTTCTTCTTTTTTTCTTTCTTTCTTTTCTTTTTTTTTATTTTTAAACATATAAACGAAGGAATACCGAAACTCCGTTCATGTCGATAATGAAATGCAGCAATAAGAAGAAGAAAAAAAAAACATACAAGGGCAATAACAGTAGCTACATATCTCAAAGCGCTAAAAAAAAAATTATTATTTTGTTTGCTTGCTTGTTTGTTTGTTATTTCTTCAAGAAAAAAAGTCGTAAAACAAAAACACCACAGGAAAGCATGGTAGAATATACGTACAAGACACGTGCCAAAATTTATCCATATGCCACACCAACACTCAGAATGACTGGAACTGAAAAATTTATAACGAACAAGTGAGATAAACCCTTGCTCCCATGATGAGATAAAATACACACGCCCATCAGTCCAAACAGATGCTGCTCTCTGCGCCACCTCAGAGGCAGTGTATCCACGCCGCTCATTCCGATACCCCGTCCACAGCCACAGCCCGGTCGGCCCCGCCGCAGCCCCGACACCGGCAATCCACAGGTAGCAATGTCAAGTCGTCAAGAGGCAACCCACCGGAGGAGACACTGCACTGCTGCCGAGTCATTTCGGTGGTGTTCAGTGGCGCCTGTTCTGATCTAACATACGCAGGACACCACCTACTAAAACCCCCTACTGACGACAATAATTGCTTAGTCGCGGAGCCGGCGTGAGTGAGCTCTCCCTCCGGAGGGCGCCACCACGTCCGTCCAACGACAGCCCATGGACTCGCCGATACCGGTGACCCCGACGGAACCAAACCAAGACCACAGACGTGGAGAGGACATCGAAAATTGAGGTCACATGAGAGCAGGGCATGAAGGGCCACAGAATTTGAGACATTTTTTTTTTTTTAATGCTGATCGATGAGAATGAGGATGATGAAGAAGATGATGCTACGGATTTCCATTTCGGTCTGAGACTACATGACAGGGCTGTACTCTACGCTTCCTTTCAATATATCCCGGCGTCAACCAGGCCCGAGAGATACAGGCACCTGCAGTGTTGGTCAGGAAAATTTGAGCAACACTCTCAGAAACGCATCCATTAAGTGGATGAAACTCGACTGTGTGGTCCCAGTCTTCCCAACTGATCACAGCCGGGAGTCCGCGACGTAACCACTTCGCCACGGCGGCTGTGCGAGACTTGTTTAGTCTGGTAGCCATTACACATTACCATGTATTCAAGATTGGGCAGCTTTTTTCGATCTTTGGCTATAGTCAAACAACACACAAACGAACAGTAACCAATACATAGAGCCTCGGTTCCATTGGTATAAAAGGAAACGTTGCATGAAAATAGTTAGGTTTGCTGACGCAGCATTACACAATGCATCTCTCGCTGGATTGTTTAAAAGTAAAAATCAGCGGACCGGTCGTGAACAAGTATATTTTGGTTCAAGAGCAGTCTATTTTGTTGAATTTGGACTTGTTTTTGTTTTGTTTCTTGCCCAGCTCATGGAGCACGTTTTCTTTTGAAGCATCCTAAACCTTTCTTCTCCGGCAGGGGAAAAAACAATAACACTTCTGGTCATCTTTCATCGATGTTTGTTTGTTTTTCATTTTTCTTTATGGTTGTTTTTGACCTTCCCCCCCTTTCATTGCTTAAGCGCTAATCATCACCATGCTTTATCTTGCTTGTACAGACAAGCTGACCAATTTACTAAGTGGTGTATAAAGCGCTAATCAACACCACAGCTTTATCTTGCATGTACAGACAAGCTGACCAATTTACTAAGTGGTATAAAAGCGCTAATCAACACCATAGCTTATCTTGCATGTACAGACAAGCTGACCATTTACCAAGTGGTATAAAAGCGCTAATCATCACCATAGCTTATCTTGCATGTACAGACAAGCTGACCATTTACCAAGTGTATAAAAAGCACTAATCATCACCATAGCTTTATCTTGCATGTACATACAAGCTGACCAATTTACTAAGTGGTATAAAAGCACTTATCATCGCCATAGCTTTATCTTGCATGTACAGACAAGCTGACCATTTACTAGGAGCTATAAAAGCACTAATCAGTACCACAGCTTCATCTTGGATATACATACAAGCTGACCATTTACTAAGTGGTACAAAAGCTCGTCGCTAAGAGCGCGATGCTACGTCAACACATACAAGCGTTTCATATCAACATGTATTCACGTTTCGACCTTGATGTCATTTGTTAGGAGAGTGGAAGACAGTTTGTAATGTCAAAATGAATTCTGCTTTCACCTTTGATGTAACATACACGTACTCTATCAGATCTGATGACGCCTCTTTTGTTTTTCTTTTAAGTAAATGACGAAAAAAAAAAAAAAAAACCCAAGAACAAAAGAAATATCCTGAAGGCGCAAAGTTTCATAAAAAGACGCAAGGAAAAGAGATGTAACTGCAGCAGAACCGCGAGACGCACGTACTATGTAACGGGTTTTTTTTTTTTTATCTTCTTCTTCTTTCTTTTTCTTTTTTTGCTTTTTTTTTTTTGTTTTTTTCTTCTTCTTTTCTTTTTTTCTTTTTTTTATTTTTTTTTTTTTTTTTAGTAACAGTTTCAACATGGAGGGAGGAAGAAAGGCGACCGTTGGAAGCAATGCAATGATTTTGTTCGGCAATCGCATGGGGAGTAGATGGCATCCATTTTGTTTTTTATTAAAACGGGCGCATAATAATGACATTAATGCAATAATGGGGATAATGATAATAATAATGATAATAATAATAATATCACCCAAGTTTTCACACAAAGAAAGGGGGGAAAAGTAATGGGTATTTTCAGTCAGCATAAGTGAAAGCCTGTCTATTTGTAAGAATGAGCACATACACTATAAATGAGAGAGAGAGAGAGAGAGAGAGAGAGAGAGAGAGAGAGAGAGAGAGAGAGAGAACAGTAAACTTTTCAGGCCACCAGTCACTAGAAACAGACGAAACAAACAGGTGATACATGAATGGCATTTCCCTAAAACGTCAGACAAGCGATTTGATGTTTTTAAACATTCTTCTACATTGAAAATTTATTGTTTGACGTCAGACCATGCTAAAGCTGTATAAAGCAGTTCCTTCACCGTCAGTATCTTCGAGAAATTGTTCTACTCAACTGAATAAACGGCATCAAATACGTTTTCAAAAGTAAACCACGGCTGTGCATCTTCACAAGTCTTGACCAGTGGCAAATACAGCTGCATTACATACATACGTAGACACATACATACATACATACATACAGAGAGAGAGAGAGAGAGAGAGAGAGAGAGAGAGAGAGAGAGAGAGAGAGAGAGAGAGCATTTGTTTGACTAAACTGAGGCTTTCATCCTATGAATCTTACATTTTACGATTCTACGAGTTGTCAACAAAGTCTCCACAGTCCAACTTTTTTCCCGTAAAACAACAACAATAACAGCAACAACAACAAAACAAACGAAGAGAAAAATACTCCCTTTCGAAACGAATTTTCAATCCCACGAACACATCATACGTTGAAAGGATGCAAATAGACTAAAGCATCGGAAAGGGAAAACCATGGTAACAAAACAAAAAAAAAAAAAAAAAGAAAAAGAAATAAGATGAAGGACATAATTTGATTTCATACAAAGGATCAAAATTTTTGACACACACAAGAACGAGAACAATTTAATGGTTCCCCGACATATCCAAACACAAGGGAAAAAAAAAACATGACGATTCCCTCGCTGAAATCCGTTCGCTCACATTGCTGCTGCAGTTCTGTAATGCGTACTAAAGATAGGAAGCCGTTTTTTCCCCGCTTTGTTCGTGTTTACAGACATGGTGGAAAGGGGGACAATAATAACATGTCAAGTTATCGCCCTTTAATTAAGACCCCCCCCCCCCCCCCCCCCCACCCCCCCCATCCGTTTTCCTTCAACGCTAACAAGGCTCAGCATCTGGATTACATTTCTGCCTGAATCCAAACGACAGTTTCAGTTTCATCAAGGAGGCGTCACTGCGTGCGGACTAGTCCATATACGCTACACCACATCCGCCAAGTTTTGAGACCGCTCTACGCATGATTTTAAATTGTTAGATAATTGAATTAACAGCTAAGATGAGAGAACTGAAGAAGAGGGTCTCGTACGGGCTACGACTTAGCAGATGTTTGACCTACGCATTAGCCCAATGCGCTGGTCAGACCTTGAGTGCCTACCTAACATTATATATATATATATATAAATAATTTTTTTTTATGTGTGTGTGTAGTGAATGACACAGCTGCGAGACTAACAGAACTTGGAATGCGATTAAAAGAAGAAGAAAAAGAAATGACAGTAAGGGCCAATTCGGAACTGATCTACAGTAGTTCTTCTTTATTTCACTGAAAGCAGCGAGGGGATCAATAAACGGCACCGTGTTCAGTAGTGTTCACATGTACGGGGGGTTTTGGTGACAGAACGACGTCAAAGTCACTGTGCGCCAGCCAGCTCTCTCTCTGCCTGATGACGGCGAACGCTGTGTGCCTGGCTCCACAAATACAAGACTGCGACATGACCGGGGGGTGTGTTATACCGTCATCCATGCCTCCAGTTCCTCCCTTCTCTTTCTCACCTCCCACCCCCCCCCCCCCCCCCCCCCCCCCCGTCCTGGGCTGTCCCCATGCTCTGTGGCTACCCTGCTCAGTGCAGTACAGCTCTGTGGCTACCCTGCTCAGTGCAGTGCAGCTCTGTGGCTACCCTGCTCAGTGCAGTGCAGCTCTGTAGCTACCCTGCTCACAAGAAAGACAAACACCCCCCCCCCTAAAAAAAAAAAAAAAAAAAAAAAAAAAAAAAACAACCAACCAACCAAACTAAAAAACAAAAAAACCCGGCCATGTTAACTACAAGGGAAGTAAAAAAGTGGGAGCGGAATTCTCTGAGCGCTGGTATGGTCCGCAAGCAGACGATATTGACGGCCACGCAAAATCTTGCGTAAATTTCTTCGCGATAGTGAGCAGCAGCCATTTTGCCCGCCCATTTGAAAGCGAAATATAGCCTGGCTGTGAAAGTCGTTGATGGGCAACACGCTACACAGGTTGACAGACACCGAGAACAGCTGTGCACACAGGTCGTGGCGGAGGCTGCGTCGAAATGTGCACGACTCACACCTGCTCAAATGGCGTCATACTGCTCCAGTTTTTTTAATCCACGGGAGGGGGCCGGAATAGCTCACTGGTAGAGCGCCGGACTCCTGAACCTGAGGCTACGGGTTCGAATTTCGGTACAGGGGGATTTTTTCCCTCGGAGTTAACATTGGTTCTGACTCCTTTCCCCATACAGTCCTTCGAATGAGACTATAAACCGAGGTTCCGTGTGTGAACGCACGCACAACATCTTGCACACACGTCAAATCCCATCACCAAGTTTCGGAAGAGAAGGCCAGTTTGGCCGTTGGTATGGATGACGCGTTACACATAGCATGCACCTTCCCCAAAGATGGAATATGGCTGCCTCAATGGCGGGATAAAAAAACGGTCATACATATGCAAGTGTCATAATCTTCAACTCGATGAAGGTGGACACTCAAAGAAAGAAGAAGAAGAGAGGGAGCTCGCCTTCCCGACCTCCCTGGAATACCTGCATTTTTTTTCCTTGTCTCCAGCCAGAGCCCCGAGCTTTTGGAAGTCCTGAATCCAGGCTGGAAGCAGTGAAAACAGGTATCAAAATAGCACGATTCACCATCACGAGTCGCTCTCAAGTCGCGTTCCGTTCATCTGGACAGCGATGGGGGCCACGTTGGCTCAGTGTGTAGGGTGGTCTGACTACGCGTTCCAAGGCCTGGGTTTCAATTTCAGAGCGGTCAGGCTGGAAGAGATATTCTCCTTGCAGATGATGACATTGATGCAGACTCCAGCCCTCACTCCAAAGCTTATGGAGGAGATGCTTTAAACAGGGGTCCTGTGTGTGAACGTATGCGTAAAAAAACAAGAAGAAGAATAAAAAAGATGCTGGCACGTCAAATCTCATTCCACTTTTCGAAAAAAAGAGAAGACAATCGTTTCCGACTGAACGGATGACACGAGAACAAAACACATGCTCGCTGGTATGGTGTTTTGACATCGTCCCCGAAGACAGAGCGTGGCTGCCTTCACGGTGGCGGTTGAAACATGTTTGCATACCGAAAAGTGTAGTGGTAGTTGTGGCCAAGGAATGAAGGGAAAACAAGCACTCCACCAGACTGACCACAGCTCATCAGGGGGAGACAAGACAGTCTTGACATGAACAGTAAACAAGTAAGGTAACTCTTGCTCCCTTGGTGAAATCAATACAAGCCCGTAAGTCCAAACAGGATATTATTATGGGCAAGCTTGGGGCATCCTTTTTTTTGTTTGTTTGTTTTTGAGGGGTGGGGGGGTGGGGGGGGGGGGGGGGGGGGGGGGTCTTCTTATTTGCTCTGTGTGCTCTGTGTCGTCATTTCTGCTAGTTGATTCCGTGCCGTAGGCAGCTATTCGTTCGGAGTTAGGACGTGGTTATTTCACGCAGGGAGCAAGAGTTACCCAACTTCTTGTTTCCTGTTTACTCCCTTGAATCTGATAGGAGTCGCACCAACGCGCGCTGAGTCTATCATCAAGCAGTGAACACAATACAAGGTTGTCTGTTAAAAAACACACACACACACACACACACACACACAACCAACCGGGCTGGCATATACCAACTCCCAGAACACGTGAGTGGGGGCCCCTTACGCGACCGTAAGCTAACGGCAAATGCACACTCCCTCGCGGAAGTAGCCTACTCCTCCTTCCCCACAACCGCTCCGTATGACAAGCGTTGGCCGTCACACAGACAGCTCTCTGTAGCGCGCGCCTTCAACAACGGAATGGTGCTGTTTACCGTATTTACCGGCCTGCGATCTCTCTCTCTCTCTCTCTCTTGGGCTGCGGTGGCTAAACCACCTCCAAGAAAGTGACAATTTCAGTGTCTACCACAGCTTTAAAAGCTGCATTAGCCGGGAGCCCTACATAGACATCATAAGGGT
>JADBJO010005269.1:112500-140000 GCA_016801955.1 Conus betulinus
TCATCATATAAATCACGGCATCTCTTTCTTCATCATATAAATCATGGCATTTCCTTCGTCATATAAATCAAGGCGTCTATTCTTCTCTTCACATAAATCACGGCATCTCTTCCTCAATCATATAAATCATGGCATCTCTTCCTTCATCATATAAAATCACGGCATCTCTTTCTTCATCACATAAATCATGGCATCTTTTCCTCATTATATAAATCATGGCATCTATTTCTTTATCATATATATCATGGCATCTCTTCCTCCATCAAATAAATCATGGCATCTCTTCTTCATCATATAAAAATCAAGGTATCTCTTTCTTCATCATATAAATCAAGGTATCTCTTTCTTTATCATATAAATCACGGCATCTCTTCCTTCATCATATAAATCATGGCATCTCTTCTTTATCATATAAATCATGGGCCTTCTTTTCCATCATTATATAATCATGGCATCTCCTTCTTCATCACATAAATCATGGCATCTCTTTCTTCACCATATAAAGCATGGCATCTCTTTCTTGCTTATATAAAGCATGGAATCTCTTCCTTCTTACACATATAAATCATGGCATCTCTTTCTTTATCATATAAATCACGGCATCTTTTCCTTCATTATATATCATGGCATCTCCCTCTTCATCATATAAATCACGGCATCTCTTTCTTCATCATATGAATCATAGTATCTCTTTCTTCATCATATAAATCATGGCATCTCTTCGTTCTTTCTTTAAATCACGGCATCTCTTCCTTCATCATATAAATCAAGGCATATCTTCTTTATAATATAAATCACGGCATCTCTTCCTTCATCATATAAATCACGGCATCTCTTTCCTTCATCATATAAATCACGGCATCTCTTTCTTCATCATATAAATCATGGCATATCTTCTATTCTTGTATAAACCATGGCAATTCCTCACTTCCATCATATAAAGCATGCCACTTTTCTTTCATCATGTAAGTAGTGACATCCTTTCCTTCCTTCATCACACGAATGATGGCACCCCTTTTGTCATCATATATAGCATGGTGCCTTTCTTCCATTTGTAAATAATGACATCCCTTTCCTTCCCTCATCACACAAACTATGGCATAGTTTTTTTTTTTTTTTCATCATATAAAGCATGGCACCTTTCTTTTCATCACGTAAAGAGTGGCATCCCTCTGTGTCTTATGCAAATCATTCCATCCCTATTTTGATGATGGCACCCTTTCTTTCAAGCGCGCTCTGAACCCAAAAACACTTGGACCTTGTTCATAATACTCTACCCACATGGCCAACCAACAAGCCTCGAAGGCGATTGAAAAGCAGGTTTCGGTTGAAAGATAAATTGAAAAACAACAACAACAACAACACAAAAAACAGAAAGAAGAATTGAAACAAACACACAAACAATCACATGAAAGTAGAACATGGAAGCTATTGTTTGATCACCGGTTTCCCAGCGAGCGCAGAAATAGCTGCTTGCGATACGGAAGCTGTCGAAAATCCATCGACTTGTCGTCTCACACGATCTCATGCATTTTTTTAGCGGTTGGCGTTCCACCCCGACCACGTTTCTTGCAAACTCACCCCCCCCCCCCCCCCCACCCCCCCATCTTTCTCTACATAGAGATGCACGCACACACAGCTAATTCAGCTTCAAGTTTTGCGTCTACTTTGTCGATAGATGTGATACAAGATCTGTTCTTTTCTTCCTTTTTTTTTTTTTTTTCCTTTTTTTTTTTGGGTAATGTCTTCTTTGTTTTTTCACACGCCGCTCCAACCAGCCAGCCAGGCAACAGGCCTACGCGGTAAACTCACACACTCTTTTCTTCTTCCCACTTACTCTTCCTTCCCAGACAATGTTATTCCAGACACAGTCCTTGTTATGGTACAATTCTGAGCAACAGCAACAACAAATAAGATGTAAGAAAGGTATCTGGGAAAGAGCAAACCTCCGTCACATCGTACAGTTCTCTTACTTTCCATCAGCTCGACCCGAATTGTACACACACACACACACACACACCACACACACACACACACACACACACACACACACACACACATATTGGGTGTTGGATGACCAGACAATTCTTCGTTCAAAACGTCTTGCTGAAGAATGCTCCTAGGGTAGAGGAGCGGGCCCATAGATCAAACGGTCAGTCAAATGTGGGGCTGAGGTCGTGAGTTTCCAGCCGCTGATGGGGATGGATTGTACGATCTGAACACGCTCTCTGTCCACCCAGCAGTAAATGGGTACATGACTCAAGAGAGGGAAGGAGAGAGAGAGGGAGAGAGAGAGAGAGAGAGAGAGAGAGAGAGAGAGAGAGAGAGAGAGAGAGAGAGAGAGAGAGAGAGAGAGAGAGAGAGAGAGAGAGAGAGAGAGAGATGGGAGAGAGAGATGTCGAACTCGCCTTCCACTGTGCCTTACCCCAGATTCTGTGAACCTCTATTCATTCACCAACCCTACGGCCTAAAAGCCATGGAATTTTACCTTTAATGTCATTCAGCTGACGGAGTCAAGAAAGCAGCCTAACAACAACAACATTAACAACGACGACGACGACGACGACAACAACAACAACAATCAACCAACGTTTGCTTTCTTTCTCAAAACAACTGTGTTGGTTTGGTCCAAAACGACTGAAGACCAGCAGCAGCTGACCTGTATCCTGGAGACGTAGATGGGCTTGTTGAACAGGACCCAGGTGACCGTTTCGTGGCACGCAGGCTGTGTCAGGGAGCCCTCGTAGGTCAGGTAGTAATTGGTGTCCGGCAGGAGACTCTTCACCGCCAGATCCTTCACCTCCTTGATCTGACCTGTGTGTGAGAGAGAGAGAGAGAGAGAGAGAGGAGAGAGAGAGAGAGAGAGGAGGGAGAGAGAGAGAGGGAGAGAGGAGAGGAGAGAGGGAGAGAGAGAGAGGGAGGGGAGAGGGAGAGAGAGAGAGAGAGAGAGAGAGAGAGAGAGAGAGAGATATGTTGTTTGTATCAAAGGTCAAACCCATAATCAAATCAGTCATGTTGCCTATCACCATGTCGACCACACAGATCGCAACGCCATCTTTAAAAAAAAAAAAGGTTGAAAAAAAAACCCGGCGACAAACACGTTTTTTACCTGTGGTTAAACGCATGTTATCCATACGTTACAACTACATCTTGTAACACTTCATATTCACGAAAAAAAAAAAATGGCCCAAACTCAAATCATCCTAAATAAATGTCAGCGAACCGCCCAGAGGAACGTGGACAAACGACTCACAAGACAAAACACAACGCGTTTCGGAAGCTTGCGCTGAACTCTGAAGCGATCTGAAGCGATCAAAGCTAAGTGAATTTTCGTTATTTTATTCGTTTTTTTGTCTCACCTGAAGAAGACCTAAGAGATCGAAACGCGTTGTGTTTTGTGTTGTGACTCGTTTTCACGTTTCTCTGGGCGGTTCGCTGACATTTATTTAAGATTTGTTTAGATTTCCGCCCGCAGTCGTCTTGCAACTAGATCAAATCATCCTGTTGAAGAGAAACAAAACATGCAAACTGTACCTGGAACATAACCACTGCATTTTTGTTGTACGATATATTTACCACCAATCAGCGCCCCCAAACATCAGTACAGCACTCTTCAGAAATGGAGAGGTGCAGTCATTCACGCGGAACCATTGCAGAACCATGTGAAAGTCGCCATGTTCAGATCAGAAAGGCGTATTTTCCAATGCCCCCCTCCCCATTGCATAACCATATGAAAGGGCACGCCTTCCCCAGAAGCCCGGGGAAGACAGCATCCACCATCTGGACCCAGCCCAGCACGTCCCCGTCTTCAGCTCAGAAAAGCGTATTTCCAGTGCCCCCGTCTCTGTGTAACAGACCTCCGCTATACAGATAAGTATTAACGTGATCCTGGTGAACAGACACGAGGCCACAATCCTGCCCCGTTTTCCACGCTCTGAGGCGCAGATTGTCCAAAACGTGTAGCAGTCCAGTGACGCTCCTCAACAACAACAACAACGACACAACAAACAAAACAACAACAACAACAACAAAACAAAATCAACCTTACAGGGAGCAGAAGGATCACCGTGGCAGCTTTGCGGACTTTGCCCAACGCACAGGCCTCGACATCTGAGACGGAAGGGGGACGTAGCAGAAGCATACAGTTAAGTTCTACCGGCCTGTTTAGCCTGTTTTCGTCTGCCGGTCTATCTACCTACGTAATGACCTCTGTCACTCCATCCTGCCCTAACATTACCTTATCTCTCCTTACCGGCCTGCCTCATGCCTATCACTAAGGGTGACTGGCCGATCCATCTCTCCAAGGATCTTATCTTACGTATGTCTGAGGTTTCGCTCACAAATTGTTTCAGAGGATCACACGTTGTTGTTCGTCCTTCGATTTCGAAGACGACCATGACTTCAATCTCAGATGGAGATCGCTGAGTGTGGGTCCGTAGGTGGCTGGTGAGGCCGATCTGGGCCCGGAGGGAACGCCTAAATGTGGGTGGGAGCTACAGTGGAGGTGGAGGTAGCTCTGGCCTTGCGCGCGGCTCGCGCTTTCTCTCAGTTTTCTGCTGTGCGTGGCGTCCCCTTCTCTGATGTACATGAACCCTGTTGTGATGCTGCTTCGCCAGGCTTGGCGGTCCAGGGCAAGCGACTCCCAGGTGTTGAGGTTGATGTCCAGGCCTTTGAGGGGGGGACACTTTGAGGCAGTCCTTGAAAACGTTTCTTCTGCCACCCAACTTTGCGCTTGCCCTGACTCGGTTTCACCGTATAGCAGTGGTTTCGGCAGTCGACTATCTGGCATTCTGACGATGTTGCCAGCCTATCTGGCTCGGGATTTCTGAAGGAGAGTGTAGATGCTGGGGATGCTGGATCTTTCCAAGACCTCAGTGTCTGGGACTTTGTCCTGCCACTTGATATGTAGGAGTCTGCGGAGACACTGAGGTGAAATGCGGAGGATCAAATGACGTGAAGTGTGCTCACTCTGGGCTCTCCTGTCTGTCGACGACACGTCTCCTGCTCTGAACGGCACCAGTGCCATCAGGTCCCCGGTCTGGCTCAAGCTGTGACTGTCATCGTCAGAACAGGGATACCATTCTGTGGAACTCAGCGAGCACTGCATCACCGCACCACCAGTGTTCTGAGCAGCAATACCTTGCAGAGCAGAGAGGGTCATCTGACACGTTGAGAAAGTTTCTTTTTTTCTTCTTCTTGTTTTGGTCTTTTCTTTCCTTTTTTTCTCACTTTTCCTCTTCCGCGTTCTTTTTGCTTCTTTCTCTTGTCCTCCCGGGTATTTTTCTTTCTGTTTTTTTTTTTTTCTCCTTTTCTTTTTTTTTTTTTTTTTTTTTTGTTTTTGAATTTCCTCATTCCCCCCATCGTCTTTTTTTTTTTCTCTCCTTTTTTTCCCTAGCTTTTCATTTTCCTTTTCTTTTAAACTCTGATTAGTAAGTTTACAACTAAATGGATATGGAGAGAGAGAGAGAGAGAGAGAGAGAGAGAGAGAGAGAGAGAGAGAGAGAGAGAGAGAGAGAGAGGAGATGTATACCCTGTCACGAGAGACGATACCCTGTCACGCGAATGAGAACTTTGAAATAGACAAAGTTCTGTGAAGTGATACTTTTTAAACAGGAGTGCCAAAATTTGGCTGAAGCAGTTCATTTTTCTGAAAATATGCAACCCGCCCCCCCCCCCCCCCCCCCACACCACACACACACACACACACACACACACACACACACACACACACACACACACACTATCGATCAGTAAACAGATATCAAATCAATTAAACTAACAACAACAATAACAACAAAACCCAGATACACACACTGAGGGATTAAAAGAAATAAATCAAAGAACAACACATGGACACGCTAATTGCTAGCTCTCCAGACAGCTAGATGAAGAGAGAGAGGAGAGAGAGAGAGAGAGAGAGAGGAGAGAGAGAGAGAGAGAGAGAAAGAGAGAGAGAGAGGGAGGGAGGGAGGGATGGATGGATGGATGGTGAAGGAGTTTGTGAAAAAAGACCACAGGCACAACTAATTTTCACAATGAAAACAGAGGGGAGAGAGAGAGAGAGAGAGAGAGAGAGAGAGAGAGAGAGAGAGAGAGAGAGAGAGAGAGAGAGAGAGAGAGAGAGAGGAGAGAGAGAGAGCGCACATGATAGAGACACAAAAAAAATCCCTTCATTCGATTCCACAGGCCTGCCAAGGTTCAGTGGGTAACGAAAACGTCAATCACCTCGGACACAGAGAGTTGCAGCCACACGAAGCCACCAAACCAACAGGCCCACCACTGCCCCTGGTCACGCGCACCTTGTCCCCTCTTCTCTCTCTCTTGGACTCTCCCGCTCTCTTTATCTTCCGGCACACACACGCGCGCTTCTTCGTCGTTTCTCCCATTCCTGAACTAAACGCACCCCGTCCCCTTCTTCATCTACCCTCAGAATGATCCGATTAAGGGAATCCGTGGGAGCTGGGACGGGTGGGGGCCGGGGTGGGAAGGGGGAGGGGGGGGGAGCGGAGAATGTGGGCATGAAAGCTATGAAGCCTGTGCAGGTTTGATTGGACTTGTAACGTTGAGGAGGGTGGGGAGAGGACACTCCATTCTGCTGAGAAAAAAAACAAAAAAAAAAAAAAAAAAAACACGAAAACTTAACTGAGGGCAAAGGCGTCAGTTCTTCTGGGAAATGACGATCTTTCATCTTCGGAAAAGACTGCAGTTATTTTGGAGAAAAAAAAAAAACTGCGGTTTATCTTGCGGAAAAATTGTCATTTCTCTTGGATAAACACCAAAGTTTATGTTAAGAAATAGAATGCCATCAGTTTTGTCAACAGATTCCAGTCTATCTTTGAAAAAAAGACTTTTTTGCAATTTGTCCTTGGAAGACCGCAATTCATCAGGGTGGAAAGGCAACGATTAATCTTTGGAAAAGATTGCGATTTGTCATGGGGAGAAGAATGTAATCTATCTAGGGAAAAGACTTCGAGTTATCTAGGGGAAAAGTGTCTTGGGGGGGAAAAAGGACTGCGACTTACGTTGCGAAAAAGACTGTAACGCTTCGGGGGGGGGGGGGGGGGGGGGGGGGGAGGTGAGAAAGGGGGCATGATTTACCATTCTGATTACGTTTTCTCTCTTTCCCCATTTTTCTCTTCTTCAGAGATAATACGGCTGAACAACAGAGAACAGAGGAAGGTGTGTGTGTGTGTGTGTGTGTGTGTGTGCACACGTTTAAATTTGAGGGCCATGCATACAGCATATATTGAATGAGCAGCTATACCGAGGTAGAGATAAAAAAAAAAAAAGCGCCTAGAGAAAAATAATGTACCTGTCACTACACAAAACGCTCTTTGTCTTTGCCGGAGGGAGTAGAGGCAAAAACAGTCGCCAATAAAAGAGTACGATGACTTTATATCGATTCATATTGATATTAATATATGGTTCTAACCCAGGAGTAGTTTTTAATATGCCTGTTGTATGAATCTATCACTATGATGGACATGACCATGCCAATCCTGCTCTTTAGATTCAATGATCCTTTCTAAAAAACATTCAAAAAACCCATATACGTCCTGAACACCCTGGTTATCTCAAACAAATCCAAACCCAAAAGAATTTAAAAACACTGTTGTACCCTGGAAGCCCATGTCTTCTTACCATTATTATCTAGAAACAACAACATTCTGTACGCTTGAAAAGGTATCCTACATTCATCCCATCTAGTCAGTTTCAGCCAATATCTAATGCATTTTACACACGAGTTTAGAGATAATTGGATACCTCCCTCGTTCTTCTCCGTAAATCATGTCATTTGCAGTTCTGATGTCAAGATTTAAGAAAACGCTTTAATGCATATAAATGAACTTTCTCTACAATTTCACTTGTTTCGAAAGCCTTGATCTCAGCTCCATACTGCAAAAAGGGCTGAACTTGTGGATCAAACAACTTTGGAAAAACACTAAATGAGCTACAATCTAATTTACACAAAATGTGAAGAATAGTTATTGTTGCTTTTTCTTCGCCCCGTTTACGATATCTTGCCATACAAAATTAAAACTAGATTTTATTGTGAAGTATATTCCAAGATATTTGTATTCACTAACTTCAACGACTATTTCATTCCCAGAAGTCCATCCGTCAGACTGCGCTAAGTACCCTCCCTTCCGAAATACAATAATGTTTTTAGTTTTACTCATTTTAACTTTTAATTCCTGTCTGTTTTCTGCTGAATATATAAACTATTTAGTTGTCATCGGAGTCCAATTACCGCTGTGGACAGTAATATCATCAGCGAAAAGCAGAATGAAAAATTATATGAGACAGGAAGTTACTCCATGCCTACCATTAGCACATATTTCTAATGCCGGTTCATATATATATATATATATATATATATATATATATATATATATATATATATATATATATATAACAATATGGGCTACAAGCGTCACCTTGTTTAACGCATCGAGAACACATAAGCAGGTCAGATAGTTTTGTTCCTGATCTTATTCTTGCTTTTACTTCGATGTACATGTTCTTTACAATTCGATATAATTTACCTTTAATTCCATTTTTTGACAAAATAGGCCATAAAAATTTACGAGCGATAGAATCAAAGGCCTGTTTAAAATCGACAAATGCACATACAATTTTTGATTACTTACAACCTGTTTTTGAATGCCAGCTAGTAAAGTGAATAAATGATCAATTGTTGAGTAACCTTTTTTGAATCCACCTTGATGTTCACCAGTTATACTGCTAGGCTGTACCCACTCACACAATCTGCCATTGATAATGAACTATACAATTTAATACAAATATTAATTAATGAAATCCCTCTATAACTGTTCACATCATTGATACCCCCCTTCTTAAATAAAGGCAAAATCACATATTCTCTCTAGCTGTCAGGATATATTCCAGAATCAAGCAGAAAATTAAACAGCTTTATTAAAATGGATCTAGTTGCAAAGTGAAACGACTGCAGGCGGAAATCTAAACAAATCTTAAATAAATGTCAGCGAACCGCCCAGAGAAACGTGGACAAACGAATCACAAGACAAACCACAACGCGTTTCGACCTCTTAGGTCTTCTTCAGGCGCAACAAACATGAAACAAATAACGAAAATGCACTTAGCTTTGATCGCTTCTGTGTTCAACGCCTTCTTTCTTGCGCTGAACACAGAAGCGATCAAAGCTAAGTGCAGTTGCGTTATTTGTTACATGTTTTGTTGCACCTGAAGAAGACCTAAGAGGTCGAAACGCGTTGTGGTTTGTGTCTTGTGACTTGTTTGTCCACGTTTGTCTGGGCGGTTCGCTGACATTTATTTAAGATTTATTAAAATGTTCAAACTATATTCACCAGAATTCTTGAAAAACTCCCCGATCATACCATCTGGCCCAGCAAATTTGCCATTTTTCATTTCCTTATGGCATGCAGTATCTCTTCCCTAGATACTGATCTGTCAAGTATGAACACTTCATTTTCATTCTCATCAATGAAAGTTCCTCCATAATGTCATTCTCACCATCAGCATTTTCAACCAATTTCTGAAATGTTGATAGCATTCATACATCGAAATGTCGTTTAAAGGTTGTGATCTCCTTTTTGACATTTTATTAAAAGATTCCCCAAAAGATTGTTGACTTGGATCGAATTCATCCATTCGTTTAACAATTTCTCATTATAATCCTTCTGTTTTCTTTTAATTTATTCTGTAATTGCAATGCGTGAATACAAGAATCACCAGAGAGAGAGAGAGAGAGAGAGAGAGAGAGAGAGAGAGAGAGAGAGAGAGAGAGAGAGAGAGAGAGAGAGAGGCGTTACATTTGGACAGAAGAAGAAGAAAAAAGGATTGTGTGGGTGTGGGGGTGGAGGGAGGTGGTTAGTCGAAGTATGGGAGGAACTGAAATGCTGAAACGGCCCGGAGGGTGAGCTGCCGGTACCGTCACTCTCAACAATGACCGTCAGCCCCAACCTCTGTGTGCACCCCTGTGTGCATCCATCAACTCTTACACTGTCCACCCGCCATCCCCGTTTACATCTCTCCCCATTCTCTCTCTCTCTCTCTCTCTCTTCCATCACTTTCAGACTGAAAGTCTTTGATACTGCTTCCTTCGGACTGATTGGTTAATGCCTCGGTGGAATAGGAATTGGGCAACGTTGGTGTGGGAGGAAGAAAAAAAAAAAAACCCACCTACTTCGGCACTAAATTGCAGTTCTAGCAGATTTGATGGATACTGTCGTTTGGGAAAAAAGGGTGGGCACGGATGCCTCCTTCACACACCCCCCCTCCCCCCGGCGTCTCTCTCTCCCTTCTCCTGCTCTGCCTCCTCTCTCTCTCTCTCTCTCTCTCTCTCTTTGCTTGGGCACTAAGTTACAGGGCAGTTCTAGACGGTTTGATGGATACTGTCGCTTTGGGGAAAGGTTGGGACACGGAAGCTCCCCCCTCTTCTCTTTCCATCTCTCTCTCCCTGCCCCCCTCCTCTCCCTTAGTCCCCCCCCCCCCCCACCTCCTCACCTTTCTCTCTCTCTTTGCTCGGGTACAAAGGTACAGCGCAGCTCTTGCAATTTGATGGATACGTTTTTTTTTTTTTTTTTTTTTGGGGGGGGGAAAGGCTGGGACACGGAGTTATCCTTCCTCCCCCTCTCCCTCTCTCTCTTTCACTTTGTTACCCCCCCCCCCCCCCCCCCCCCCCCCCCCCCCCCCCCCCCCCCCACACACACACACACACACACCTCCCCAAAAGAAAAGATAACCCGAAGGTGCAGATGGGACCCAGAGAAGTACTGTCCTCAACTGCTGAACAAACCCAGCTGGGAGCAATCCTGCACCACCCTTGGAAGCCTGCACTGTGTTCAGATGAAGTGCACGCACACACAGGACATTTGATTGGTTAAGACGTCAAGGGACATAACTGCTCCCTGGCAGATGTCACTGTGCACTGGTCACTGGATGTAAAACGACAGAACCATCATGGGAATGCCCCATGGGGTTGTACCAGCCCATTTCATGACTGCAGAACCCACCGGCGAAAAATGTCAAGCAGCTGTCGTGTGCATCCCGCAGCCTCCCTCGTGCTGTATCGCTGACAGATGAAGACAGTACAACTCCAGACACGGCCAAGCTTTCGCCATGAGGTGTTACGAGCCCTCTCCTCCCTTCCATTCCCCTTTCTCTCTCCTTGCTTGGACACGATGTTACTGTGCAGTTCTTGACACCTTGATGGATACCGCCTTTTGGAAAAACCGCTGAGACATCGATGATCTCCATCTCCCTCCTTTCTCTCTCTCTCCCCCCTTTCGCTCCTCACTCTCCCTTGTGTGTGTGTGTGTGTGTGTGTGTGTGTGTGTTTGCGTGCGTGTGTGTGTGTGTGTGCGTGCGTGCATGTGTGCGTGCGTGCGCGCGCACGTGTGTGTGTCTGCGTGTGTGTGTGTGTGTGTGTGCGCACGCTGGAACATGGATGCTCTCCCTCTCCCTCTCTCCTCACTCCCCCCCCCCCCCTCTCTCTCTCTCTCTGTGGTGCATGTGTATGTATGTGTGTTGTGTGTGTGTGTGTGTGTGTGTGTGTGTGTGTGTGTGTGTGTGTGTGCGCGCGCGTGCATGCGTGTCTGCGTGCGTGATGCGTGCGTGCGCGCGCGCGCGTGCGTGAGTTTGTATGTGTGTGTGAAAGTAGGGGGCACAGCAGATGGCGTGGTGCATTTGTTGGGTCAGATCAGGCGCCACTGAATTTCTCTCTGATGATGTGTCTCTGCATGACAGCCACGTCTTCTTTGGAAGATTGCCGCACTCAGCCATAATCACCGTCGCCCCCTTTGAATGCAGTGCAGAGGAGGCAACAAGACAATGGCGTGTGTGGCTGTGTACGGACGGACAGACGAAGAGTTCTCGGCACTGAAACCGCCTGCCTGTCTGCCAAACGTTCCAGTCAAATGTGAAAACACTTACCCTTCTGACAATTCAGAATGGAGAGACCAACGTTTCAGGCTAAAAAACAACAAAGGTGTCTTTTCCAAATCAGCGAGTTACACACCACTCGAACTAGGCGCAAGAATCAGTAAGATACCGGTACAGCCGCGCCAATAATTGCGTCAGCTATTGTCAAGACGTCATAGAGCGTCATAGCCAGTGATTCACATCCCCCCCCCCCCCCCCCCTCACCCCTCCTCGTCTCTCCTCTCGCGCCCCCTTCCTGCCTCCATTCCAAACTTCTCCAAAATACAGTAAGGTTTAATGTGGATACCCACCTCACGCTCTACGACAGATCGTGGATAACCATCACAGAGAGAGTGGGGGGGAGGTAAACTATTGACGCTAACGCCCAAGTCACACTTGGAGCGCCGACTCCCAACGATCATGCAGTTATGTATGTTATATATGACCTGTCGGTCGTGATGTTCGTAGCTTGGTCTTCCCACGTTTACAAGCGCCCAGCAGTCACGTATGAATCTAGATTTCAATGGAAATCAGACTGGAAGAAGGGTATTTCCAGCTCTGTTGAGTGCTCACAGCAAAGACACTGTGCCCTGAGTAGTCAGAACAACCACATTGTGTGTTGAATAATCAGAACAATCACATCGTGTGTTGAATAATCAGAACAATCACACCGAGCATTAAATAATTAGAACAATCACATCGTGTGTTGAATAATCAGGACAACCCATACCGTGCGTTGAATAATCAGAACACTCACATCGTGTGTTGAATAATCAGAACAATCACATCGTGCGTTGAATAATCAGAACAATCACACCGTGCTTTGAATTATCAGAACAATCACATCGTGTGTTTGAATATCAGAACAATCACATCGTGTGTTAAATAATCAGAACAATCACATCGTGTGTTGAATTATCAGGACAATCACATCGTGTGTTGAATTATCAGAACAATCACACCGTGTGTTGAATAATCAGAAAAATCACACCGTGCGTTGAATAATCAGAACAATCACACACCGTGCTTTGAATTATCAGAACAATTACATCGTGCAGTGAATAATCAGAAACAATCACACTGTGCGTTTAATAATCAGAACAATTACACTGTGCGTTGGATAATCAGAACAATCGCATCGTGTGCTGAATAATCAGAACAATCACATCGTGCGCTGAATAATCAGAACAATCACATCGTGCGTTGAATAATCAGAACAATCACACCGTGTGTTAAATAATCAGAACAATCATATCGTTTGTTGAATAACCAGAACAATGGCACCGTGCGTTGAATAATCAGAACAATTACAACGTGCGTTGACTTATCAGAACAATCACACCGTGCGTTGAATAATCAGAACAATCACATCGTGTGTTGAATAATCAGAACAATCACATCTTGTGTTGAATAACAAGAGCAAACACACTGTTCTGAGCAATATCAGTAAAATTACACTCCGTGTTGACTAATCAGTGCAATTACACTTTGTGTCGAGTTAAGAGAGCAGTCACACTTTGCACTGAGTAATAAGAGTAACCATACTCAGTGCCGAGCAGTTACAGTAGATACTCTCTTTGCTGAGTAACCAGAGCAACTGCAGTCTGCGTGGGGTAGGGAGGGAGGGAGTGGTGTTGTGGGGGTAATCAGAGCAACCCTACTCTTCGTCGGGTCACAGATGAAAGTTTTTTTTCTTGCAAAATGGCGAAGCTGTTCGGAGGTAATCTTCACTACACTGTACAAAATACCACCACTGTGATAAAATGTTGGCGGCCCTTGGTAGTGATGGCAATTCCCAGCACTCAATTTTTTGTGGAGTATAGTAAGAAAATGATCAATTGCCTTCTAGCCGTTGTTGTTCTTAAACGTAAAAAAGGCCTGTCTGCCATGAAAGCAATGGCAGCTAAAGGCATTGAACAGCGCCATCTCTACCGACTGTATCACGGACGTGTACTCAGTGTGATAGATTAATGATTAGGGCTTACAGCACTGTCCAACTGCAACCTTCTTAAATTAGAAAGAATTCAAAATGACGTAATGAGACTGATCCTGGGAACCACGAAGAATACACCAGTTGAAACGATGCGATACCTGCTTGACCTTCCTTCAAAGCAGGCAAGACACAAGCTAGAACAAGACACAAGCTAGAACAAGACACAAACTAGAAAGGTGAAGGCATATTTCAGAGCTCCAGAACTTGCAACACACTGTCGAGAGAATGGTCAGAAGGCAAAACAAACGCAGGCATTCAGATGCACGTAGAAAACCTGGCAGAAAAGAAGATGTTATTATATACACTGACAGTTCCGTCACCAAAGGTAAGTCAGGCTGGGGATACACTGCGAAGCAAAATGGCCAAACCATTCAGGAAGACAATGCTGCATACAGTTTAACAGCTTCAAATCTAACAATGGAGGCAGAAGCAGTGACACAAGCACTCCACTGGATCTCATCCACAGACCAGTTTCAAACTCAACAAGTCATGATCCTGACACACTCATCATATTACCAATGAACAACTGTGTCAAGCCATGAAAAGATATATATTGACATCGGTAAAGACAAGCAAAATGACGTTGGTGTGGCCATAGTGCAAGATTCAATGGCCTTAGTAAGAAAAAGATGTACAAAAAAGGAACGATAGACGAAAACATCGCAGAATGGACAGGAAAAACATTTGTAAAGTTCCAAGCCTTGGCACACAACCGACGAACTGGGAGAACCGGGAAACTGTTCAACAATGTGGTGCCCACGTGACCTCCGCACGAATCTAAAAGGAGAAGAAGAAGAAGAAGAAGAAGAAAAAGAAAAGAAAAAGAAAAAGAAGAAAAAGAAGAAGAAGAAGGAGAAGAAGAAGAAGAAGAAGAAGAAGAAGAAGAAGAAGAAGTAGAAGAAGAAGAAGAAGACCCAAACCACAACTACTTTTTTGTGATCCAATCAGACTTCATGATCGAAGCAGCAAGGTAATGTTATTACTTGGAGCTGAGTAGTTCATCCAGTTTGCTGGCAGAAAGCAACCACGCGGAATACAGAAAGTTGTTCATCTGTCACTTGCCCTCGTGTGTACAGTCCTGCATGCCTGTTCATTGATGGTTTTGCTTTAGCTCAACGTCCAGCACAGGAGGATGAAGAAGCAAGCAGAGAGAGAGAGAGAGAGAGAGAGAGAGAGAGAGAGAGAGAGAGAGAGAGAGAGAGAGGGAGGGAGAGGAAGGGAGGGAGGGAAGGAGGGGTGGGCAGCCAACCGGGAGGGAGGGGGTAACTAATACAGGCAAAAAGCCCAGGAAAGCGAGTAATTGAAATGTCAAAACTGTCTGGCGGCAGCTACATCAACATGTAGTAGTAGCCAGTCAATACGCACTGACTGCCACTGGGCGACCGCGCCCTTTCCATTTACCCCCCCCCCCCCCCCCCCCCCCCATCTCCCTCACTGCTTTTCTCCCATCCCGTAATCTCCCCTGATCCCACGCCTCTCCAATCTGCATATTGTTGTTTACATGGAGTGTACGTATGGGATGATGAGAAAGCATTTCGTTTTCGACCTCTAACTGTTAATGGCTTCATCTCTCTTGTGTACGATACAGCTAGAAACTGTGGAACATTTCACGTACCTGACATAAAATTAATAAGCATGGAGGAATCCAAACCAGAAATCCTCTCAAGGGCAGCAAAGACAATGTCTGCATTGTTCAGACTAAAGCCTGTATGGAAGGACCACACAGCGTCTCTATAAAACACAAGATCAAATCAGACTGCCGCCTGCACCGATGTCTTTCGTCTTCCTGTGTGCATGGCAGATGTGGACCCTAAAAACAGATCAGGAAAGATTCCAAGGCATAGAACTACAGTTCGACCACAAAACACTACACAACAAAAACCAAAAGAAACGATGGACTGAAAACATTGCTGAATGGACAGGAGAACCATTTGTAAAGTTCCAAGCTTTGGCACACAACCGACAACAGTGGGGGTTGCCTGGAGAACTGTTCTTCAGCATAGTGCTCAAGTGACTTCTGCACGCAGTTAAGCTAGAAGAAGAAGAAGGAAAAAAAAAAAGGAGGAGGAGGAGGAGGAGGAGGTGGAGGAGAAGGTGAGGAGAGGAGAGGAGGAGGAGGAAGGAGGAGGAGGAGGAAGAAGAAGAAGAAGAAGAAGAAGAAGAAGAAGAAGAAGAAGAAGAAGAAGAAGAAAAAAACCACAACTTCTTTTTGTGATCCAATCAGACATCATGATCGAAGCAGTAAGGTAATGTTATTACTTGGAGCCAAGTAGTACGTCCACATTTGCTGGCAGAAAGAGGCAACACAGAAAACAGTATGGTCATCCGTCACACGCCCTCGTGAGTACAGTCCTGCATGCATGCTCATTGATGGTTTGCTTTTAGCGCAGCTTCCAGTACTGGACGAGGAAGAAGCGGAAAATGGGACAGAGAGAGAGAGAGAGAGAGAGGGACAGAGACAGAGACAGACAGAGAGAGAAACAGAGATAGAGACAAACAGACAGACTAGACAGACAGACAGACAGAGACAGAGAAAGAGAGAGGGAGGGAGGGAAGGAGGGGGAGGGAGCTAAGCAGGGGGGTGGGGGGGGGGGGGGGGGTAACTAATACAGGCAAAAAGCCCAGGGAAAGAGGTGAGGTGAGGGGAAGCGAGTAATTGAAATGTCAAAACTGTCTGGCGGCAGCTGCATCAACATGCGGTAGCCAATCAATACGCACTGACTGCCACTTGGGGACCCCGCCCTTCCATTACCCCCCCCCCCCCCCCCCCCTCATCCCTCCCTCACTGCCTATCTCCCATCTCCCATCTCGTAATCTCCCCTGATCCCACGCCTCTCCAATCTGCATCCTCAAAGAACTGTGGGGGTGACGTCACGGGACTTGCAGGAGGGGAAATGGGGGTGGGGGCGACAGTCGGAAAATCCTTAGGTCGGCACTGTTCGTGTGGCCCATGCTACAGAGAGAGTGAACAGTCCAGTGCATCTTCAAGCCATCTGAGCATGTTGATGTCCAGAGTGCGGGATATGGTTTGGGGTGGGGGTGGGGGGAGATGGAGTGTAGGTGGGGATGGTGGGGGGAATAATGGCTGAACATAATTAGTAAGCATTTTGCTTTCAAACTCGAACTGTAAAAGGCAGCATCTGTCTTGTGTGGATTGAGGACAAAGTGGATTTGAAATGGAAAGGATCTGAATTAGAAAGTAATCTGTTTTTAAACTTCCTCGTTGCTTTCTCTCTCTGTCTCTGTCTCTCTCTTTGTCTCCATCTCTGTCTGTCTGTCCGTCTGTCTGTCTCTTCAGTTTTCATTCTGAGGAATCTGTGTGTACATCTTTATAAAGCCTTTAAGAGGCAAGCAGTTGTGGTTAGTTAACACATGTTAGTTAACACACCGATGTCATATGAATACGGATCTAGTATAAAGTTAATATCTGGGTCAGTAGGTTGTACTTCATGCACGTGTGTAGTAGATTGTATTCATGCATTTGAGTATCATTTCGTTGCTGTTTTTCCTGCATTCGAGTATTATTTTGCTTTTGTTGTTGCTACACTCATCATGCTGAGTGTTGAATGTAACACCCCCCACCCCACCCCCGCTTCAGAACGGGCCTATCCTGAATAAAATTTCATTTCATTTCATCTCTCTCTTGGTTTACAAATACAAGCACACACGTGGAATTCAGTTGCTCGCTTTGTGGTTAGCAGGAGGAGCCGGCTGATCTGAACTGTCATGAGGCTGTACACCCTGACGTCAGGGCCGGACGAAGCAAGATGGGGGTTTCCCTGGTGCCGTGACTCTCATCCCCCCATCCGGGGTGTACAGAAGGCATTTTCGCCATGTGAAGGACTCCAGAGGCCGTATGGACCCCTCCCTTCTCTCCAAGGGATTTTTGGGATCGTCCCTTCACCGTCCCAGACTGGCGAAAGTGTCATTTTCCGAATTGTTTTCGTGATGTCGGTCGCAATGAAAAGCATGCTGAAACCGCTTCCTCTCCCGGACCTAATCCGACCCTGGAGGTCTTTCTCAGTCTGCCCTGCAATGGCGAGGGACGACAAAGCCAATCTGACATCAGGTGAAAGGAGCTGAGGTTCGTGTCCAGTCGCTTGAGAGCTGACAGGAATCGGCGAATACGATATTGAACAGCAAACACAACAACATTCAAAACAGGACAGCCCTTAACTCAGCTTTCTCACCTTACAGTCCGCTTCATCTCCCACACAAACGAAACTAGAAGAGAACAGAAAATAAGATAACCTGAAAGTGCGGTCGGGACCCAAAAGAAGTTCTGTCCTCAACTGCTGAACAAACCAGCTGGGAGCAATCCTGCACCGCCCTTGGAAGCCTGCGCGGTATTCACATAGGGTGCAGGCACACTCACCGCTTTCCATTAAGACGTCAAGGGACATAATTGCTCCCTGGCAAATGCACCTGTGTAATGGCCATTGGATGTGACACGACAGAACCTCCACCAGAAGGGTGTAAAAAGCTGGTAATACAGAACCCCCACCATAAGGGTGTAAAAAGCTGGTAATACAGAACCCCCACCAGAAGGGTGTAATACAGAACCTCCACCAGAAGGGTGTAAAAAGCTGGTAATATAGAACCCTCACCAGAAGGGTGTAAAAGCTGGTAATACAGAACCCCCCCATCAGAAGGGTGTAAAATGCTGGTAATACAGAACCCCCACCAGAAGGGTGTGTAAAAAGCTGGTAATACAGAACCTCCACCAGAAGGGTGTAAAAAGCTGGTAATACAGAACCCCCACCAGAAGGGTGTAATACAGAACCTCCACCAGAGGGGTGTAAAAAGCTGGTAATATAGAACCTCCACCAGAAGGGTGTAAAAAGCTGGTAATACAGAACCCCCACCAGAAGGGTGTAAAAAGCTGGTAATACAGAACCCACACCAGAAGGGTGTAAAAAGTTGGTAATACAGGACCTCCACCAGAAGGATGTAAAAAGCTGGTAATACAGAACCTCCACCAGAAGGGTGTAAAAAGCTGGTAATACAGAACCTCCACCAGAAGGGTGTAAAAAGCTGCTAATTACTCTATGCAGGAAGCACAAACGCACTCTCGCCTTCAGCTATCATCTCTCTTCGTCGTGTTTTTTTTTTTACCGACAAGACCAAAATGAATTTGAACAGAAAGCATTCATGTTCTCTATAAATACCAAATAAACACACAGTTGCCTCACTCATCGTTTAAACAAATCCGAATGAATATTTCGCAAAAAGTAGTATCTTTAAAAGGGACGTTTTCTTTAGGGTTTGAAAGGAGGCCTCCTATTGAAAACCCTGATAGATCAATTCCCTTGGCAGTGTTTAGGGGAGTTATCTTCTAAGGCTTGGAGCAGCGGCCTCCTATTGAAACCCTGATTAATAATTTTCCTTGGCAGTGTTTAGGGGAGTTATCCTTTAGGGCTTGGAACAGCGGCCTGCTATTGAACCCTGATTAATAATTTCCCTTGGCAGTGTTTAGGGGAGTTATCTTCTAAGGCTTGGAGCAGCGGCCTCCTATTGAAACCCTGATTAATAATTTCCCTTGGCAGTGTTTAGGGGAGTTATCTTTTAGGGCTTTGAACAGAGGCCTCCTACTGAAAACCCTGATTGATAGTTTAGGGGACGGCAGTGGTTAGAGCGTGTTACGAGGACACTCGGGGGATTCCAGACCTCTACTACAGTCGAAATCATTCGCTCACTCGATGCGGGTCGTAATCCGAACCCACACCAACTCTCACAAATACGTAACTGTCAGTACATCTCCCAGGCATGACTGTTTCTTGGTCCAAGATCCATATCATTTTTAAAAAAAAAAAAAAAATTGCAAAAATATCGAAATCTGGCCAACATGTAATGGGTACAATTGGGGTCACATCCGTCGCTTTTTTACGCCAAGGTTTGCTACAATCGGTCCAAAATCTTTTCTTTTGTTTGTTTTTGTTTGTCTGATTTTTTTTTTTTTTTTTGCGTGGGCTAATTTTGCCGACAGACAAACCAACCAACTACAGACGCTGGTGAAACTATAGCTTCCTGGCGAAGATAGCTTCTGCTGTCTTTATAGGCCAGAGGTCAGAAAAAAAAATCTTTTCTAGTGATGTATTGCCATATCATCCTCGAGAAATCATGAATAGTGACGCCTTGTTACTGGCCCGTTAGTTTGTCCGTAGTTCCTATTCTCTGCTAGTACACAACCAGAAGGTATGGTTATCTTCAGGGTGTTCTGTAGGATTCTGAGCAGCTGACGATGTTTGAAGATCTGCAAGGGAAGTAATATATCACAGCTAGCATTCGGCGAGTGACTCACCGGCACTGTGGAACAGATGCCACAGGTGGGCAAGCCCAAAGTAATTTGGCCCCATCAGTCAGCCGAGCGGTTCAACCAGAGAGAGAAAATGCCGAAACATGGGTGGAAGAGTTGCGCCTATAATGCAGACAGTCCATACCTCGATCCTTGTCCTCGGGTGCGGTTCAATTCACATATTTGATCCTCTCGATCTGTTTGTTGGACTTCCAAGCTGAGAAAAGGTAACTTTATTGGCAATGGAAAGAAAGGCATTATCTTCCCCTGATTTTCTTTTTCGGAACAGAAGTGTTGTAACATTCAATGCTTACATCATGAATATGTCGAGGGAAACGTGATTTTATATACAGTTTGAATCTACCCTCCCACCATCCTTAAAAAAGAAGTGATTCCGCATGTATCTGAAATGACCTTCTTGGGAACAGATACTATTAACTGGTGGAAGATGATCACAACTACTCCTACAACCTCCCTCCTCGCCCCCGCTCCCCTTAACAAAACAAATGAAAAAGGTGTGGATACGTTCACTTCTGTAAAGTTAACTGGCTGTGCGGTCTTTTCACTCTTCTTCATATCTATTCATTTATTTACGTTAAAAAAAAGTAGTTTATTCGTTTATCCGTTTACTTCAACCTCCAACAAGGAAGCAAGATGAGCCCAAGTCCAAGATTCGAGTCTGGCATCGGGCTGATTTTGACACCCCCCCCCCCCCCCCCCCCCCACCTCCTCTCCCTCCCCGTCCATCGGCCCAACCCCGTTCCTCTTTTTGCCCCGGATGTGAAGCGGTGATCGGGGTGGCCGAGTTGGGAGAAGAGGACAAACCCGAGGGCTGCGTTCAGCATCTGTCTTACGTAGGTACAACAACTCACGGCAATAAAAAAAAAAAAAAGTCTCTGGTCTGGTAAAAAAAAAAAAAAAAATCTCCATCGAAAAGTCCACGATTGATGAAATGCAGAGACTGAACGAACTAATCTACCAAGGAAAAAAAAAAGGTAACGCTGTACGCAAGCCACGCGGGTTTCCCGTGGGGGTGCGTACTGAATTTCACGCAGAGAAATCTTTCAAATCAAACAAAACAACATAAACACCAACGGCTGCCTGCATATCTTTGTCATCTCTTTTCGTCATGTGAGAGACAAAGAGCTTAGCTGAACTATATTGTTCGAAGAAGAAAAAAAAATGTGCCTAACAAGGTCATTACTTAATAGTGTTTTGTTTTTACACTATACGGTGGTTTTTTTTTTTTTTTTTTTTCAAGTGAACCTATTCTCTTTTTCCTTGCAATGTAGGTTTCCTCTCCCATCATTTTCTATCCGAAAAAATCGCAATGAATTTAACAGATGTACATGCAGAATGCAACAATCACTTCAAGGTTGATACTAAAGGTTCGATGGACATACAACATACGAGTTTAGCGTCCATTACTAAACTGTACATCAATGACATGATGCAAGAAGTTCAGAGAGAGAGAGAGAGAGAGAGAGAGAGAGAGAGAGAGAGAGAGAGAGAGAGAGAGAGAGAGAGAGAGAGAGATTTCAGTTATTTATGATTTCTTTGTTGTTTATTACTTGAATTCTGTGACATGGATAATCTCTTGAGCATACTTTTTCTGCCATCCAAACCGGTCCGCGGGTTAATGTAATCTTGTTCTCGTTCAAACCTTCATCTTCTGTCAAGACATAATCACACAGTGACTCAGTGGAATAGATTTTGTCCATTTTCTCGTGTCATTGCGCATCCCTTCCTTGACCAAAGGGGAATAAATCTTGCTCTCGTCTATAATCTCATGCCACAACGGGAGAAAATCTTGCTCTTGACCTCGTTTATCATTCCACGAGCCATAACCAATTGCCCGTACTGCCCCGCGACTTACACTGCCCTCAACCATGACCAGTGAAAGTGGGAGGGGGTTGTTGTTTGTGTGTTGTTGTTGTTGTTGTTGTTGTTGTTGTTGGCGTTGTTGTCGTTGATGGTGTTGTTGCCGTTGAGTGACGTCACATCGTTCCAATAGGCACGCTTTGCGGTAGTCAGCGCCTCTGCAGGTATTTTTGTTCTTCCGCGTTCTGGCAATGAGTGCAGTACACAAGTCCACTGATACCACACACTGACTGACCTGAAACCAATTTATTGTCACGATTAACTCAAGTGTGTACTGACACACACACACACACACACACACACACACACACACACACACACACACACACACACACACACACACACACGCATACTTAGGGATTTAATGTGCTCCACTCTGCATTGTCGAGAATTAAAGTGCTCGTCTGTTCCCTTTGCCGATGCACACAAAATAATAGGGCTTCAGATACGAACAGAGATTTGAACCTACGACTCGAACTCTGATCTATGGCGTGCTGCCTGTGCAGCTAAGATTGAAGTGTTCAGCTCTCTATCCGCCACCCCATTGACTCTCAGCACAACTCACCGAAATGGACATCAACTACGTTTTATCTCATTCACCAACTTTTCAACACGTCTCTGAAACGGACATGGGATTTTGGACAACGAAAGAGCTGCCACAGTGACCTTCAAACTGATTCACTGAGCTACACCACTCTCAAACATTTAAAGACCACCTGCATCCGCTTACTGATTCATGAACTACACCACTCTCAAACATTTAAAGACCACCTACATCCGCTTACTGATTCATTAAGCTACACCTACTCTCAAACATTTAAAGACCACCTACATTCGCTTACTGATTCACTAAACTACACCACTCTCAGACATTTAAAGACCACCTACATTCGCTCCATCTGTGAGCGGCATGCTTGGCAGCGTGACGCCTGGTTCATCGCACAACGTGAATGCCAGAGCCATTATAGGGTACGGCGGGGTAGAAATGGGGTGTGCATGTGCAGATCATGGTTCATTAGCATCAACCGTGCCTGAACCTTAGGGTCGCTGGCGGTTCCATTTGATTCAAGAATCCTGCTCCGTCCTCTTGTGTCCTCCCCCACTCTCTGGGAATAACCAAAGTCTCTGGCTTGTCCGTTCCTGGATTCTGTACTCCCACCTCTTTCTCTTGGTGGAAAACTCCAAAGTCTTTTCAATCAACCTCTGGAACAAGAGCCCACAGAAACAGACCACGCCTTACACTTCCAGTTGAAACGTTTCCCTCCTTGAAGCTGCCGCCTCCGATTACAAACAACGAAGACATTGACTTGGTCACAATGGTCTGACTACGTTAATCGATGTTCGGCCTCACATTGACGGGACGCTGGTGCTCAGAGTACCAAGGGTCACTTCACATTTTCCTGCCCTGAATCTCAGAAGTTGGACAAAACAAAAAAAAATCTTGCTTTAAAACTGACCTTGTGGCAGAAGTACGGTCCCTCAGAAAAATGAACAAGCAACAAATATTAGGCAGGACGGAAATGCATCACCAGATAAATACGCAACCGGAAGCACACTGATTGGACAATGTTTGAAGATCAAGAAGGCGAAGGAAGAAGAGGGGAGGGTGGGGGGGGGGGGATGGAGGGGGAGAGCAAGATAGAAAAGATTGTTTATATTCTTCTTTGAACAGTATATTGTGCCAAGAGACAGGATAATGCCTCGATGACTGTGCCTTTGTAAAACAGACACACAGCTAAACTCGGTGACACAGTCACGATATGATAACACCTGACCCACCGTTGGTTGCACAATGAGTTGAAAATGTCACTGTACTGAGAGGTCACATACTCACCATTGTCTAGCTTTGAACACATTCACACTTCATCAACAAAAAAAGGAAGAAAAAAAAAAAAGATGAGGTGAAGAAAAGAAGAAGAAAGAAGAAGAAGAAGAAGAAGAAGAAGAAGAAGAAGAGAAGAAGAAGAAGAAGAGAGAGAGAGAGAGAGAGAGAGAGAGAGAGAGAGAGTCAGTCAGTCAGTCAGTCAGTCAGACAGACAGACAGACATACAGACTGGCTGTACCAAACCTAACAAGGCAGGAACGTTAACAGAGGAGGCAGACCAGGAGGGGAGCGTGGGGGAGGGGCGGGAGATGATCGGAAGGGTGGGAAGGGGGGGACAAAGGGGAGGTGGGTGGTCAGGGAAGCAGCAAGCCAATGAGGTGAGGGAGGGGGGGGGGGGGGGGGGGGGGGGGGGGTTGGAAGCCTGAAACTTCTCCCAGGAGAAAACGCTGTTCTAAAGCTCCGCAGCCTCAGGTGAACGCGAGCGAGTAATTGAAACGTCATATCTGCCTGGTGGGAGACGATGGGACACGGCGGATCAATAGTCCGCCATGGCCACTGATGTCTCCTCCTCGACTTCCAGGCACTTTTTCTTTCTTTCTTTCTTTTTCCTTTCTTCCTTTTTTATTTTCTTCCTCCCCCCCCCCCCCCCCCCCTTCATTTCTAGATGTCTAGTCTTCTTCCCCACTCTTTCAGTGATGTGACTTCCAAGCGGTTCCAGCTCCCCCCCCCCCCCCCCCCCCCCCCCCCCCCCCCCCCTCCATAGCCACACCCACGCTCCTTCTGTTCCGGCCATCCCAACACCAATAATAATTCACAGGGAACCGACTATCAACCTCTGGCCCGTCCTCGGGCAACCCATCGGAGGAGACACCGCACTGTTGCTGGGTGGCCTCGGTGGTGTTCAGTGGTGCCGCCTGTTCTAATCCAACACACGCGGGGCCACAATCCCACTAAGGGTTCGCCTGGAGACGGTACTTGCTCGGTTGCAGGGTCAGCGTGATGAGTGACTGTCTCCATGCCGAAGGATTTTACCACCATACTGTCCCAGCAGTAGAAGAGTTCTAACGGACTGGCCAGCACTTGACACTAATATTCAGGATCCGATATCGAAAATGAAGTCACACGACTATTCTACTCTCTCTCTCTCTCTCTCTCTCTCTCTCTCTCTCTCTCTCGGGGGGAGTTCACGGAACTTAAACGGAGTCGGACGTGTTGCGGTGTATGTCCTGTTTATGGTAAATTTACCCGATTTACCAGTTACGTACAGTTTTGAAATTTGTACAGAGTGCAGCTAACGCATCATGCCGTATGTGGCTCTTGAGTTTCAGAGCAAGATGTGGCTCCTTCGTGGCAGTCTACATCAATTTTTATGTGTCGCCGTGCCAAAGAAAAGACAGCCATGCGATGTCGGACATTGAGAGTGACAAGCCGAGCGGGCGGTGTCATAGTGGGGTTGCTCCTCACTGTGATTTTCTTCAGCAACCTTTTGATGCAGTGTGGTGACGTCGTCGAGGCCAATCCCCCGGACCTCCCAAGAGGGACACCAAGCAGACATGTCTGACCGGTTCCAGTGGTGGCCGGAGACTTGAGTGTGGAGAGAGGCCAGAGAAGCCAGGGGGACACTGCACAGTCGTCCATGCAGCAGAGAGTTGAAAGTGACACTGTTTTTGAACCTGCCTTATCCATGCTGTCTTCCATGAGCGATAAGTTTGATAGCCTTCGAGAGGACCTGAGCGAAATTAAAGAATTCTTTGTCGGTCTGAGGAGGAGGTCGAAACACTGAAAAGTGAGGTGGCGTCTCTCAGGCGGTCAAATGATGAGCTGGCAGAAACAAACAAGAAACTTCAAGAGAGCGTGCAAATTTGGAGATGAAGACCAGTGAGTTAGAGGACCGTTCTAAGAGGAATAACATTATTGTGCACGGTATACCCAGACAGGCCAATGAGACTAGTGAAGATTGTGAACACTTGCTGAAAGACTTGATTTCCAACAAGTTAAAACTGAGCGACGACGTAAGTTTTGATAGAGTTCACCGACTGAGTGCAAAACCCCAACTCGCCCATCGTTGCTCGATGCACATTCTACAAGGAAAGAGTGAAAATTTTGAAAGCGAAAAGAAATCTCCGAGGAAGCAATGTGTTCATCGGCAAGGACTTTTCTCCGCGGGTCAGAACGATCAGGAAGAAGCTGTCTCCTCACCTTAAGGCGGCCAAGGACCAGCAGAAGAAACGGGCAACGATGATCTACGACCACCTGCTGATAGACGGAAAGAAGTTCGTCCTTAACAAGCAGGAGACCGACATCATCGAGCTCACCTAGAGGGTGTGGCCGCCCCTGGATCAAGAACCGACGCTGTTTTGCCCATAGACTCAATGCAAGAAAGGTAGACAGAAAAAGACAGTCACCGGTGTCAGCGAGTGTGACAAGACAGCGTAGCTTCTGTGTACGTGGAAGTGATGAGACAATTCATGCCACTACGGCGAACTCACTGCCACGCGCGGCGTGTGCGGATATGTTGATCATGGACAGTGTTACGTGTGCGTGTGTGACCACGAGTGACGTGGGGTTTTTCGGGAAATAGTTACTGGCTGACAAATACCGAAGATGAATTTGATAATAAATCGGAAAATTTAGTTACGGATGATAACAAACACATAAAGAATACAAGTTTCTCCACTGGAACGTCAGCGGTTTAATGTCTAAGCTTTCAGATTCTGTTTTTGTACAGTATGTATCTTCGTTTGATTTTATCTGTTTGGTAGAAACTTTCGTGGAAGATTTCATCAATACAGTGTTCACTGAGCACACGGCTTTCATTCAGCCTGCCGTCAAATGTCTGTCAAATTGTGTTCGGGGGGGAAGGTGGGGGGGGGGGGTAATATGTTTGATTAAAAAATAGCCTTGTTGCAAATGTCAAGCGACTCGACGTGGGTAACGGGAATTTTTTTTACTGTTTGTGCTTGACAAAACATTATTTAATTTTTCAAAAAATGTTCTGTATATTTGTGCATACGTTCCTCCAGAACACTCTCACCATACTATATGCTGCATTTGATGTTGAAATGGAATTAGCCAGTTAGAAGATTGTTTGACTGATCATTTTATATCTATACAGGAGTTGTCGTTACTGATGAGTGGTGACTTTAATGCCAGAACAGCGAATATTATCCCTGAGTACAGTGATGAAGTTACGATGTACTCTTATGTTAAGAACAGTGATAGAGTGACTGTCAATAGACGTTCGGAGACAGAGTTTTGAATACCTATGGAAAATCTTTTTTGAACATGTGTAGTACTCTGGGATTATTTATGTTAAATGGTATGTAATGGCGACCAGACCGGTCGTTTCACATACATTTCTGATTCAGGGCATAGCGTAATGATTACTTTGTATCTTCGTATGACTTTGTTTGACTATATAACTAAGCATTGTAGATTTGTTTGTGGAAGTTTTGATAAAATTAAATCCGACCATATGCCTTTGGAATTTTGTATGAACATGTCTGATGCTGATGTCTGATGTTAATGTAAACAATGCGTTGCACATGTTCAATGATATTGTGAAAGATGTTGCAGACTGT
>JADBJO010005269.1:145000-167577 GCA_016801955.1 Conus betulinus
AGTTTCCAGTTTGTAGGTCTGATCTTCATTCAAGTTTGTAGGTTTGACCCAGTTTCAAGTTTGTAGGTCTGATCTTCATTCAAGTTTGTAGGTTTGATCCAGTTTTCAAGTTTGTAGGTCTGATCTTCATTCAAGTTTGTAGGTTTGATCCAGTTTTCAAGTTTGTAGGTCTGATCTTCATTCAAGTTTGTAGGTCTGATCTTCATTCAAGTTTGTAGGTCTGATCTTCATTCAGGTTTGTAGGTCTGATCCAGTTTTCAAGTTTGTAGGTCTGATTTTGATTCAAGTTTGTAGGTCTGATTTTGATTCAAGTTTGTAGGTCTGATCTTCATTCAAGTTTGTAGGTCTGATTCTCATTCAAGTTTGTAGGGTGTCATCTTCATTTAAGTTTGTAGGTCTGATCTTCATTCAAATTTGTAGGTCTGATCTTCATTCAAGTTTTGTAGGTCTGATCTTCATTCAAGTTTATAGGTGTCATCTTCATTCAAGTTTGTAGGTCTCATCTTCATTCAAGTTTGTGTAGGTCTGATCTTCACTCAAGTTTGTAGTTCTGATCTTCATTGAAGTTTGTAGGTCTTATCCAGTTTCAAGTTTGTAGGTCTGATCTTCATTCAAGTTTGTAGATCTGATCTTCATTCAAGTTTGTAGGTCTGATCTGACTCCTAAGTCTGATCCAGTTTTAAGTCTGCTGTATTGACCCAGCTTTATATCTGTAGGTTTCATCCAGCTTCAAATGTGTAGCTTTTTCCAGCAAAGAAATGTGTAGGTTGATCTAACTTCGGTTGGTAGGTTTGACCCCCGCTTTAAGTTTGATCTAGCATTAAGTTTGAAGCTTTAATAATCGACCTTCAATTTTGATTCATCTCCAGGTTCGTACACTTCATCAAGCTGAAATTTGCATGTGAGATCATTGATGTGACATCTATCAAATTAGTGGAGTGATTCCATTTTAGATTTGTACGTTCATGTGAACATCAAATTGAAAAGATCCTGATTTCTGGAGAGAGAGAGAAAAAATCTTTGGACTTCACAGCCCGGCTCTACTCCTTTCTCTCACTCCAACCACTGGATTCACGATTACCTCCTCCCCCCCCCCCCCCCCCCCCCCCACACACACACACTACCCATCTACCCCACCCCCTGCGACAGTTCCCTATCACCAGGCAAAGAACCGCAAGAACAGAGTGTGTTGGCTTTGACAACCAGTGGAGCAACGATAGGGTTTGACAGGCAAGCGCGCTCCATAATACTTCTCTCCCCTTCCTCACCATGTTGCGGGGGATTTGCCTCATTAGTCTACCTCCCTTGAAACCGGTATGGCGACAGTTTTGGCTTGAAAAGATCATGACTTACAGTTGTCATGTGTAAAATCATTTCAATAATCTAGTTGCAAAGTGAGACGACTGCAGGCGCAAAATCTAAAACAAATCTTAAATAAATGTTAGCGAACCGCCAAGAGAAACGTGGACAAACGAGCCGCATGACAAAACACGACGCGTTTCGACCTCTTAGGTCTTCTTCAGGCAAGACACAAACAAACAGGACAACAAAAGTAATGTGAACGAGTTTGTCACTTAGCTTTGGTCTCTTCAGCGCAAGGTAGGCGTTGAATTAAACTCGTTCATTTTTTTGTTGTCCTATTTGTTTTTGTGTCTTGCCTGAAGAAGACCGAAGAGATCCTCCCCCCTCCCCCCCCCCCCCCCCCCCCACCCCCCCCACCCCCCGCCAGCTGACCAGTCCGCCTCACCATCTACCACAAAGTGTCGCTTGTCTTGCCCTCCTTCCCCTTCCTCCCTCTCTCTCCTCCCCCCCCCTCCCCCCTCCCCCCCAGCCCTCATCCCGGTCCGCCTCGCCATTTTTCCCTGCAGAGGAAACAGGTGTGGGTTCAGGTGGAAGGCGTTGGGGTCAGGTGGAAGGCGTGGGATCAGGTGGAAGGCGTGGGATCAGGTGGAAGGCGTGGGGTGGGGTCAGGTGGAAGGTGTGGGGTCAGGTGGAAGGCGTGGGGCCAGGTGGAAGACGTTGGGGTCAGGTGGAAGGCGTGGGGTCTGGTGGAAGGCGTGGGGTCAGGTGGAAGGCGTGGGGTCAGGTGGAAGGCGTAGGGTCTGGTGGAAGGCGGGGGGTCAGGTGGAAGGTGTTGGGGTCAGACGGAAAGCGTGCGGTCAGGTGGAAGGCGTGGGGCTAGGTGGAAAGCGTTTGGGGTCAGGTGGAAGGCGTGGGGTCAGGTGGAAGGCGTGGGGTGGGGTCAGGTGGAAGGCGTTGGGGTCAGGTGGAAGGCGTTGGGGTCAGGTGGAAGGCATGGGGTCAGGTAAAAGGCGTTGGGGTCAGGTGGAAGGCGAGGGGTCTGGTGGAAGGCGTGGGGTAAGGTGGAAGGGCGTGGGGTCAGCAGAAGGCGTGGGGTCAGTTGGAAGGCGTTGGGGTCAGGTGGAAGGCTTGGGGTGGGGTCAGGTGGAAGGCTTGGGGTGGGGTCAGGTGGAAGGCTTGGGGTGGGGTCAGGTGGAAGGCATTGGGGTCAGGTGGAAGGCATTGGGGTCAGGTGGAAGGCGTGGGGTCAGGTGGAGGGCGTGGGGTGGGGTCAAGTGGAAGGCGTTGGGCTCAGGTGGAAGGCGTGGGGTCAGGTGAAAGGCGTTGGTGTCAGGTGGAAGGCGTGGGGACAGGTGGAAGGCGTGGCGTCTGGTGGAAGGCGAGGGGTCTGGTGGAATGCGTGAGGTCAGGTGGAAGGCGTGGGGTGGGGACAGGTGGAAGGCGTGGCGTCTGATGGAAGGCGTGGGGTCAGGTGGAAGGCGTGGGGTCAGGTGGCGGGCGTGGGGTCAGGCGGAAGGCGAGGGGTCTGGTGGAATGCGTGAGGTCAGGTGGAAGGCGTGGGGTGGGGTCAGGTGGAAGGCGTGGGGGTCAGGTGGAAGACGTGGGGAGGGGTCAGATGGAAGGCGTGGGGTCAGGTGGAAGGCGAGGGGTCTGGTGGAAGGCGTGAGGTCAGGTGGAAGGCGTGGGGTGGGGTCAGGTGGAAGGCGTGGGGTGGGGTCAGATGGAAGGCGTGGGGTGGGGTCAGATGGAAGGCGTGGGTCAGGTGGAAGGCGTTGGGGTCAGGTGGAGGGCGTGGGGTGGGGTCAGGTGGAAGGCGGTGGGGGGGGTCAGGTGGAAGGCGGGGTGGGGTCAGGTGGAAGGCGTGGGGTGGGGTCAGGTGAAAGGCGTGGCGTCAGGTGGAAGGCGTGGGGTGGAGTCAGGCGGAAGGAAGAGGTGGGGTCAGGTGGAAGGCATGGGTGGGGTCAGGTGGAAGACGTGGGTGGGGTCAGGTGGAAGGCGTGGAATGGGGTCAGGCGGAAGGCTTGGGGTCAGGCGGAAGGCGTGGGGTCAGGTGGAAGGCGTGGGGTGGGGTCAGGTGGAAGGCTTGGGGTCAGGCGGAAGGCTTGGGGTCAGGCAGAAGGCATGGGGTCAGGTGAAAGGCGTGGGGTGGGGTCAGGTGGAAGGCTTGGGGTCAGGCGGAAGGCATGGGGTCAGGTGAAAGGCGTGGGGTCAGGTGAAAGGCGTTGGGTGGGGTCAGGCGGACGGCGTGGGGTCAGGTGAAAGGCGTGGGGGTCAGGTGAAAGGCGTGGGGTGGGGTCAGGTGGAAGGCGTGGGGTCAGGCAGAAGGCATGGGGTCAGGTGGAAGGCGTGGGGTGGGGTCAGGCGGACGGCGTGGGGGTCAGGTGGAAGGTGTGGGGTGGGGTCAGGTGGAAGGCGTGGGGTGGGGTCAGGCGGACGGCGTGGGTCAGGTGGAAGGTGTGGGGTGGGGTCAGGTGAAGGCGTGGGGTGGGGTCAGGCGGACGGCGTGGGGTCAGGTGGAAGGTGTGGGGGTGGGGGTCAGGTGGAAGGCGTGGGGTGGGGTCAGGTGGAAGGCGTGGGTGGGGTCAGGTGGAAGGCGTTGGGTAGGGTCAGGTGGAAGGCTTGGGGTCAGGCGGAAGGCGTGGGGTCAGGTGAAAGGCGTGGGGTCAGGTGGTAGGCTTGGGGTGGGGTCAGGTGGAAGGGTTGGGGTTAGGCCGAAGGCGTGGGGTCAGGTGGAAGGCGTGGGGTCAGGTGGAAGTGGGATGAACAGTGTTCAGTGTATGGAAGAGTGCAAGGCTGGAAAGCTCACAACTGTCTTCTATCTTTGTCAAAGCAGCTACGCTCTTCAAGAAAAGACAAGATGCAAAGCATATACAAGCACTCCCAGTTTATCTTGAATACGCGTGAGAGATATCCATAAGGAGGAAAAAAAAAACATTTTGGGCCGTCATAGTCGTTAGTAACGGCTATTCTGGTAAACATCGGCCATCATCCGTGACCCATAATGAAAATACCTACAAATTTTCAGAAAAATCGGCCAAGTACCTTCTGAGATATTCCATAAAGAAGAAAAAACCGTTATGTGCCGTTCTAGCCCTTAGTAACGACTATAACGGTAAACTAAAACATTGGGAATCATCCGTGACCCATAATGAACATACCTACAAATTTTCAGAAAGATCAGCCTAGTAGTTTCTGAGATATTCCATAAAGAAGAAAAACCGTTATGTGCCGTTATAGCTCTTAGTAACGGCTGTAACGGTAAACTAAAACATCGGGCATCACCCGTGACCCATAACGAACATACCTACAAATTTTCAGAATGATCGGCCCTATAGTTTTGTCTGGAGCGAGTGGAACACATTTTGACCACGACGGACACACACACACACACACACACACACACACACACACACACACACACACACACACACACACACACACACACACACACACAGAGGATTCCTTCGTTCCCATTCTAAAGTACTCCCTGTTCTATAAGAACTGGGATTACAAAAAAACCGAATACATGAAAACAGTAATTTTCTCCCAGTTTCTTTCGCTGACAATAGATCGTCTTCCTGATGCGGCGGTCAACAGGATCACCGTGAACATGATAATCATAAATGGTCAAAACAGTAATGATGACAAAGAAAGGTAACTATGATTCACGAAAAGAGGTCAATACAACAGACGTCCATGCTGACTGGTATCACTGCGCAGGCTGCTGCAGTCTTCAAAGAGACTTCTGTGCCCAGGTTGCAGACTACCTGAAGCCACTCCTTTCCCAAGGCTTGCTAAGAGCCATGAATACCATTTTTTCTTTTCCCCTGATGTCTTAATGATGTGATATCCAGTGAAAATAATGTTCGCTGAAAGCTACTTGTTTCACGTCAAGCATACTTGTTTTATTTTAGTGAATATCGTCGGTTTAACGTGTGGGGTACAAAAACAAAACAAAACAAACAAAAAAACAGAATAATGACTGCTCTCTTTTCCCCCCCCCCCCCCCCCCCCCCCCGTCTCTCTCTCTCTCTCTCTCTCTCCCCTCCCGGGGAAGATTGTAATTATGACTCCTCTCCGGGAAGATTGTAATTATGACTTTTGAGGCCTGTAAGTTCCCGTACTGACGGAGGCTGCAGGCAAGGAGGATGAGGGTAGTTGGTTCGGGGATGGGGGTGGGGGGGGGGGGGGGGGGGTGGAGGCGGAGGCGGACAGAGGATAGCAAGAATTGGGGCGGGGTGGGGGTGGGGTGGGGGTAGGGGGGGGTGAGGGGACATCTGTGTCTGTGGCTGGGGTATTTTGCTTTTGTCACATTGCCGTGCTCTGCGGCCAGGCCGATTTGACGAATCAGTTCCTCATCCTTGGAATGCGTGGGGAATGGTGATGAGGCCGTTTTTCTTTCGTTCTTTCTTCTTTTTTTTTTTTTTTACTTTTTATTTCTCTCTCTCTCTCTCTCTTTCTCTCTCTCCCTCTCTCTCTTTCTTTTTTAAAGGCTTTCTGGCTTTTTTCCGCGATCATTTCAATTTCCTTTTTTTTGGGGGGTCTGTCCGTATTAGTGCGCCTGCGCGGCCAGTGTTTTGTTGGCTTTAATCGCTCTGTGCCCTCGATTCACCCTCCTCCCCCCTCTCCTCCTTCCTTCCCCCTCCCTCTCTATCTCTTTTTTTTCTTCCCTCCCTCGCCTCTCTCTCTCTCTCTCTCTCTCTCTCTCTCTCTCTCTCTCTCTCTCTCTCTCTCTCTCTCTCTCTCTCTCTCTCTCTCTCTCGCCCTTCTTCCTTCTCTTATTTTGAAACAGTCTCTAGACTGCGCGTTTCTTCCCGCACTGTTTTCCTCCTTTATCAATTGTATTACAGCATTAGTGTGTGCGAGCGCGCGTGTGTGTGCGTGCGTGTGTGCATGCGTGCGTGTGTGTGCGTGTGTGCGTGTGTGCGCGCGCGCGCGCGCGCGTGTGTGTGTGTGTGTGTGTGTGTGTGTGTGTGGTGTGTGTGTGTGTGTGTGTGTGTGTGCATTCGCATGAGTGCACATGTGGGTAGTGGTAATTCATGTCTACTTTATGAGTCATGGTTCTACTGCTTGAGGAATGAATGTACACTTTATGGATCAACCATTTCTGGCTTTCTGCAGAATCATTCCCCCCCCCCCCCCCCCTTTTTTTTTTTTTTTTTTTTGTATTGTATTGCTATTGACTTTTTCTCTAAACCATGCCGTTTTCCCTCTCTCAACCATTTCCGACTTTCCCGGTCTCTCCGTTTATTTTCCTTTCTGCTACATTACCCAGTTCACTTTCCTTTTCCTTTTTCCCCGTTGTCATTAGCGTCCCTTGCATAGCTCGCTGTCTTTTTGGACTTCAATCGTGTGTGCGCGCGCCTGCCTTCGTAAATATGCTCAAGCTGAAGAGGGAGTATGTCGGACACATAAACATGTTTCCATTCTAGTTTCTTCCTACAAGAAAACTGTACGATCATTTCAACATCTCGTTATGTAAAACCAACGTAACATTGTGTGTGCTGAAAAGCTTTGGACACAGAGATATACAGCCTTGACAAAACCTAAACCCCCCCCCCCCCCACCTACCCTCCACCCCCCGCTCCCCCACCTCCTTCCACCGAATCACACCCTCTCATCCGTTCAGTTCTAGCTGCCGTCCACATTGGCATTTATTTCTATGAAAATAAAATCTCGAGGGCTGACTGCCAGGACCCAGTATCTCTCTTATGTTTATGTATGTAATAGTGTGGGGATGGACAGTGGTAGAGAGGATGGTGTGTGTGTTATAAAACAAAAAAAGAAATTCTGGTGGTGTATAAAAATCATCGGGTTTGTCAGTGTTATGAAATGCTGGGAAATGGCGGGGAAATGTGGGTGCAGCAAATGATGTTTGGGAAGGGGATGTACGTGTGTGTGTGTGTGTGTGTGTGTGTGTGTGTGTGTGTGTGTGTGTGTGTGTGTGTGTGTGTGTGTGTGTGTGTGTGTGTGTGTGTGTGTGTTGTTTGTGTGTGTGTGTTTGTGTGTGTGTGTGTGTGTGTGTGTGTGTGTGTGTGTGTGTGTGTGTGTGTGAGTGTGAGTGTGTGTATCTGTGTGCGTGCGTGTGTGGGTGCAGCAAATGATGGTTGGGAAGGGGATGTGTGTGTGTGTGTGTGTGTGTGTGTGTGTGTGTGTGTGTGCGTGCGTGCGTGCGTGCGTGCGTGCGTGCGCGCGCGTGTGTGTGTATGAGTGTGCGTGTGCGTGTGTGTGTGTGTGTGTGTGTGTGTGTGTGTGTGTGTGTGTGTAAATACGGAAGGAAAGGGCGGAGTGCAAAAAGGGTGGACAGAGGCAGTGTATATAGCTGACGGGAAAATGGTTGTGTACAAACAGGGCGCGGAAAGGTTGGAGCCATCAACAGGCTCAGGTTGTAATGTCGCCACATGCTCCCAACAGGCCGGAGGACGTTAAACAAACTTACACACACACACACACACACACACACACACACACACACACACACACACACACAGCGACTTCTCAGTTAAGTTGCTGTGGGTTTGAAACACGCTGACGCTCAACATGGAAAAAAAAAAGTCCCTTTTTTTTTTTTCGCTGCCTTAATTTAACCCATCTAGTCGTTCTAGTGGTCTGCTATGGTGTAAAACTAGTTCCCACCCCCCACCCCCCCACCCCACCCCCCTGTCCTGAGATTGGTTAATTAATCCTGTCTGTCGTGTCACTCAGGAGTGAGTATGAACATTGAAAATCCGAATGCGACGAACTAGGTATAAAAGTGAATGGGAGGGGAGAGAGAGAGAGAGAGAGAGATAGAGAGAGAGAGAGAGAGAGAGAGAGAGAGAGAGTGTGTTTATGTGTGTGTGTGTGTGTGATGTGCGTGCGTGCGTGCGTGCGTGCATGCGTGCGTGCGTGCGTGCGTGCGTGCGTGCGTGTGTGTGTGTGTGTGTGTGTGTGTGTGTGTGTGTGTGTGTGTGTGTGTGTGCGCGTGTGTGTGTGTGAAAATGGCGGGCCTCGGCGAAAAACGTGGGGAAAAAATAGGGTTGGACAGGTAAGCACACCCTACTCCCACCCCTCGCCCCACACCCCCATCTCCCACTCTTCACACTCCTTATGCCCCCCCCCCCCCCCCCCCCACCTCATGTGAGTGTTTGCCTCATTAGCCTCTGTCCCCCGTCGCTCCCAATTCTTGGCGTTGTCTGTTCTCTGCTCTCCTATCTGGATGTTCAGTGGAACCCACACAGGATTCGGTCAATGGCCGTTAATCTTAGGGGAGGAGGCGATGGCCGCGAGAGCTGGGCTCCTCCACCACAGACAAGGGAGGTAACTGTCGCTCCCACAGTGACCAACGAAAGGCACGTAACTTAAAATAAAAACATACACACAAAAAAACAACAACATCAATGCTGCTTGTGGAACTCTGTCACCTAGCACACATACATGCAGATAAGAAGGCATACAGAACAAAGGAGGCTTTCTTCCTTACCCCCCCCCCCCCCCCCCCCCCCCCCCCCCCCCCCCCCCACACACACACACACACACCCTTCCGCCATGAACAGTTCCATGGTTGGCTATACCCTGTCTAGATACATGTACACACAGCTACAGCAAAAGAAATTTTTTACGTGCCCCTTGAATGCACGTGTTCAAGTGGAATAAGTACTACGGATAGAACTATTCAGAAGTTATGTCTAGGATTATCTCAGTTAAAGAGCAAAAGTCACGTTGTTTATTATTTTGATGCACTGTTTAATGACTCTCTGCCTCACTAAAGATCTCTTGACTTAATTATGTCGGTAGCGAAATCATATGTCGAGAATTTGTAGGCCTATGGAGAACAAGCGATCAGCATGAAGAAGAAGAGAAGAAGAAGAAGAAGGAGGAGGAGAGGAGAGAGGAGGAGGAGGAGGAGGAGGAGGAGGAGAGGAGAAGAAGAAGAAGAAGAAGAAGAAGAAGGAGAGGAGGAGGAGGGAGAAGAAGAAGAAGAAGAAGAAGAAGAGAAGAAGAAGAAAAAAAAGAAGAAGAAGAAAGAAGAAGCTGGAGCACTGAATATACCCGTTCCATTCTGAAAGAAGAACTCTCATGGACACTGTCAGATCCTCTTCCATCTTCCGCCCCCCCCCCCCCCCCCCCCCCCCCCCCCCCCCCCCCCCCCCCCCCCAGCCTCCTCTCCCCGTCTCCCCGTCCCCTTTTCTGCAATTTTCTGCTCAGAAGCAGAATCACATTCTCGTTTTCCAAACCTTCATTTCTAGTTATTGGCCCACGCACGAGCAATCCTGTTGGGTTGGTTGTGAAATAGTGCGTCTTCCTCTGAGATCATGAAGAGGGTAAGTACGTCTTCTAATGCTGAATCAAATTTCTCCGCGAGCGAAAGAGCGCATGGAATGTGCATCGGATACTGCTGTATTGGGATTCAAACACAACTGCGCCAGGAACAAGCCAAAAGGAAGTTGTCTTTTTCCTTCTTTCTTTTTCTCTTTTTCCTCCCTTCCTCTCGTGTTTTTTTTTAAATCTAACTTTTTTTTTCCTCCCTGGTTTTCTGTGTTATTTCCTTTTCCGTTTTTTTTTTTTTACTTTGTGATTTCTTTGTTCGTTCGTTCCTTTATCTTCACTGTTCCTATATTTGTTTTTTGCTTTTTCTTTTTCCTTTCCTTTTCCTTTTTGTGTCCTTCCTTTTATGTAGTTCGTTTTTTTTTTTTTTTTTTTTTTTTTTTTTTTTTTTTTTTTTTTTTTTTCGCTCATTCCTTTCCTTTTCCCTTTCGTTCTTTCTTCGTTTCGTCATTCCGCCTTTTTTCTTCCTGCGTTCGTTTTTTTTTTTTTGTTGCTGGTGTGTGGTGTGTGTGTGTGTTGTGTGTGTGTATGTTGTGTGTGTGTGTGTGTGTGTGTGGTGTGTGTGTATGTGTGTGTGTGTGTGTGTGTGTGTGTGTGTGGTGTGTGTGTGTGTGTTTTCCTTCGTTCTTTTCTTTCTTTGTTCCCTGGATTTTTTTTTTTTTTTTTTTTCTTTTTGGTTGCTTGCTTTTCGTTTCTTGTTTTTTCTACCTTTTTTTTTTTTTTTTTTTCCCATTTTGCTCCTTCCTCGTCCTTTACCTCCTTTCTTTCTTTGTTCATTTTTCTTCTTTTTTTTTATCATTATCTTTCTTTCTTCCTTCCTTCCTCACACATCTTCCATCCTGCATTTCCATCCGTCCCTCCTCTGTTTTCTATCCAACGCCAAAGTCACATCCACCTTTTCCAAACCTTCATTGCAATATGGCTGGCTGCCGATCTGTGGGAAGGCAAATGAGAGACCCTGCCTCCGGAGGATCCAGGGGGATGAGTGTGCCTCTCGACCGCCTCTCCCCTCCCCCCCCCCCCCCCTCCCCCTTGTTTCCCCCACCCTATCCTTATCCCCCTCCTTATATTGACCGTCATAGCGCGCAGCCCCCCTAAAACTGACGTATACCAGGTACAATAAGTTAAAAGCCGCCCTGATGTGACAGGGCATGGTCATAGCCAAAAAGTCTGTGAGGGTGTCCATTCCAAACAGTCCGCAAGTGTGAGCATGACAAAGAATCAGCGATATTTCTGAGCTCCGATTTGATGACAACTGACCACACTCATTATTAGTACTCATCTGATAAAGAATAGCTGTTGTCTCTTGAAAAAAAAACAAATGCAGTTTAAAGCTCATCCGGCTAAAGAAGCAAAACGACGTAGGCAGACTTTCAGTACTGCGCACTGACGGTGAACACCCCCTGCCAAAGATTTCATTGGAGTTTTCTGCGAGCAAATGCCAACATAGCCGTGTATTGGTCAGCAAACTGACCATGCTGCCGTACAGAAAACTTGCGGAGGCAGACAGAGCAATGACTTGGGCTGGCTCCAGGAAAGAGTGGGGGGGGGGGAGCGGGGTAGGATGAGAGAGAATTGGCTGACGGCGTGGCGTTACTCACTCAGTCATCCAAAGACGATAAAAACACGTTTCATGACGACTGGGCAGGCTGGACAGGAGAGGACCCTGAAATCTGGTCGATCCAGCAGGACAGCATCAAGGCCAGGACCGTTTTATATCGCCATGAATGCCTCACGCCTCCCATGTTCCCCCTCCAGTGACCTGAGAGCTGAACTGAAGGCTGCAGCAAACTGGAATGTGAGCGAGCAGACCGTCCGTGATTGTTTGGAGCTTTGTACTGCGGGAGACCAGCGGTTCAAACTCCCACTGCGGGAGACCAGCGGTTCAACTCGCACTGCGGGAGACCAGCGGTCAACTCGCACTGCGGGAGACCAGCGGTTCAATGTGTACTGCGGGAGACCAGCGGTTTCAACTCGCACTGCGGGAGACCAGCGGTTCAATGTGTATTGCGGGAGACCAGCGTACTTCAATGTGTACGCGGGAGACCAGCGGTTCAATGTGTACTGCGGGAGACCAGCGGTTCAACTTGTACTGCGGGAGACCAGCGGTTTCAACTTGTACTGCGGGAGACCAGCGGTTCAGCTTGTACTGCAGGAGAACCAGCGGGTTCAATGTGTACTCCGGGAGACCAGCGGTTCAATGTGTACTGCGGGAGGCCAGCGGTTCACTGCGGGAGACCTCGCACTGCGGGAGACCAGCGGTTCAATGTGTACTGCAGGAGACCAGCGGTTCAACTCGCACTGCGGGAGACCAGCGGTTCAATGTGTACTGCAGAGGAGACCAGCGTTCAACTTGTACTGCGGGAGAGACCAGCGGTTCAATGTGTACTGCAGGAGACCAGCGGTTCACTTGTACTGCGCGGGAGACCACGGTTCAATGTGTACTGCGGGAGGCCAGCGGTTCAACATGTACTGCGGGAGACAGCACGGTTCAATGTGTACTGCAGGAGACCAGGCGGTTCAATGTGTACTGCAGGAGACCAGCGGTTCAATGTGTACTGCAGGAGACCACGGTTCAACTCGCACTGCGGGAGGCCAGCGGTTCAACTCGCACTGCGGGAGGCCAGCGGTTCAAAACTCGCACTGCGGGAGGGCCAGCGGTTCAATGTGTACTGCAGGAGACCAGCGGTTCAACTCGCACTGCGGGAGACCAGACACTTCACGACATTTCTTTTCTAGACTGCTCAGTTTACAGAATGAGGGCTGTCCTGTTCAAGTGTCCAAACCTCTTTAAATGAATTTTATTTTTGGGTTCTTTCTTTTTTTTTTTTTTCATGACATGCACGTAAGTGATTACTTGGGGGCCGGAATAGCTCAGTGATAGAGCCCGGACCTCGTAAATTTTGGTGATCCTGGGGTTGCGGGTTTTCGAATCTCCGCCGGGCTGTTTTAGTAGTACAGGGGGATTTTTCCCCTGCGGAGTTAACATTGGTTCTGGACTCCACTCCATTCCCCATACAGTCCTTTGAACGAGACTATAAACTGAGGTTCCGTGTGTGAACGTACGCATAACATCTTGCACACACACGTAAAAGCCCATCACCAAATTTCGGAAAAGAAGGCCAGTTTGGCCGTTTGGTTATTGATGGTGCGTTACACCATAACATGTATTCTGCGTGAGAAATGGAAAGAATGAAGGGAGTAAAGGAAATTAAGTGTGAACGATATTGACTGGATGACACGGGAAACGACTGAATGAAACGCCAGCTGGCAGCTCTTCAGTCGGCACTACCCAGTTAGGCAGCCTGTTGTGTAACGAATGTAGATTGTAAAGCGCTTAGAGCTTGGTCTCTAGCCGAGAATAGCGCTATATTAAGCATTTATAAAATAATAATATAAGAAGAAGAATAATATTAATAACATGATAATAATGATGATATAGTAACAACAACAACAACAAACAACAACAACAAACTTCCAAGAATCGACAATCGTTGTAGTCTCATTCCTGGGATCTGAGTGATCATTGAAGAGGATCTTAACTTTTTGTGCCAAGTATGATTATTCTTTCCCTTCAAGGGACCAGCGCGGGGCTTCCTGTGCATAGAACACTACGTTTGGGCCGGGACCAGTGCTCGTCTCTTCCAAATCCTTCTTTTCTCTTTCTTCCCTTTCTTTTTTTTTTTCTGGTTTCTTCCCCGTCCTCAAGACCCGGCGAGAAAGGAAAGGTCTATGGCGGCGTAAACATGTGGGAACGATGGCCCGTGACAAGAAAGCGTCCCTCTCTCCTCTCCTTCTTCGCCAGACTGTGGCTTCTTCATTAACCCTCTCCCGGAGCCCAGGTCCCGTTTTCTCAGCCCCCTTCCAGGGGCGGATCTGGTGCCGTGGGTAGAGGGAAGTGGGTATACGTGGGAGGATTGGGGAGATGAGGAAGGGAAGAGGCTTACAAGACTCCTAGAAGCCTCTGTCCTACATTAAAAAAAAATCATAAAGCTGAACAGAAAGTGCAAGTACAATTTCTCTCATGTAAGGTTGGCTACTTATCTGCTGTCAATATACGAATGCTACAGTCTTATTCCAAACAGACTTCAAGGCAAGGACGGAAATTAACAGAACAACAAATAGAAAAACAGGAAACGAAAAAAAAAAACAAACCCGAAAACAAATAAACAACAAACATCAACGAGCTAAAACATGAACGATGAACATAAAAAAAAAAATCACAATCAACAAACCAACAGAGAAACAAACGAACAAGAAAAAAAAAGCTGTAGACATCTCTTGACATGTGGCTGTGACACTGTGATCACGTGCACGAACGGTGGAACACTGTGTCCAGCTGTCTTGTCGCACTCTGTGTCCAGTGCATGACCTGAGTGGTTTAAACAGCCTACACACACACACCATCGCCTCCGTCCTGACGTCTTGCTTGTTGTTAGTGCATCAATTCAGCTCGTTCTTTTCAAAGTTCAAACTGTTGCTTGGCGTTTTCAAACCCCAGCTGGTATCTGGCAAAACCACGTTGCATGTAGTACCGCGGGTGCGCAGCCAATGACTTTCACTCACGTGATCACATGACCAGCAAGTGGAAGATATTTTTACAATTATTCTTATGAATAGTTGAAATCCCCCTACTAGTCATTCTGGCAAAGAGATTTTACAACACAAAAAAAAAAAAAAAACCTTCTTAACACACACACATCTGACCCCTATGCAAGAAAATAAACAAAAAAAAAAAAAAAAACGCAAAACCAAAAAAACAAAAGAGAGCGAGAGAGAGAGAGAGGAGAGAGAGAGAGGAAGAGAGAGAGAGAGCGAGAGAGAAAGAGACCCCCCCCCCAAAAGATAGAGTGAGTGAGAAGAGAGAAAGAGAGAGAGGAGAGAGAGAGAGGGGAGAGAGAGGAGAGAGAGAGACAGAGACGAGACAGAGACAGAAAAGAGTGCCCACGTGACTCCCATGTGATGACTACCTGCCACAGCAGCATGAAAAGGCACAGAGTGTCAAGAAAGGAGAGGGGCAGGTCAAATGTCATTCCAGACTAACCACCTGCCGACAAGCACAGACCGTCTGTGTGGCAGTCAGCACCAGCAGTGGCAGGTTCTCATTTCCGCGGCGCCGAAAATAGCTCAGAAGGTGAAGCTCCAGACTTGTGACAAATCTCTGATATGCTGTTTTGGTAGAGAGATTCTTTCTTCCCCTTGAAGTAAAGATCACTTCCAGCACGATTTCCTGTAAAGTCCTGTACTCTTTAGACTGAGGTTTTGTGTGTAAAATGCACCGCGTAACTTCTTGCACATATGTAAAATCCCATCAACAACTCTTGGAAAAAGATGGGCCATTTTTGGGTGTTGGTATTGATGAACAAGTACACACTTTGCACGGAAGCTCTGTGAAAAATGGAAAGGCTGAGTGTAAAAACCGAACGACTGATCAAATCTTAAATGTCAGCGAATCGCCCAGAGAAACGTGGACAAACGAGTCACAAGACTCGTTTGTCCACGTTTCTCTGGGCGTTCGCTGACATTTATTTTAAGATTTGTTTAGATTTCCGCCTGCAGTCGTTTCACCTTTGCAACTAGATCAAACGACTGATGTTCAAACAACTGAGTGACGCTAGAAATGACTGAATGTATCGCCGGCAGGCAGCTCTTCAGTTTGGGTCTACCCAGGTAGACAGCCCATTTGTGTAAACGAGGGCATGACGTTCCCGTTTCCCCGATCTACTTCACTCTCCGTCTCTCTCTCTCCCTCCCTCGACTCCTCCTCCCTCTTCTCTCTCCCTCTCCAACTCTCTCCTCCCCTCTCTCCTCCGTTCTCCTCGCTCCTCTTTCTTTCTTCTCCCACCCCTCACTCTCTCCTCCCTCTCCCTCGTCCCAATACCCACCAACCGCAAGTTGCAGTGTCTAACTACTCTCTCTACTACCCCCATCCTCACACTTCTCTGATCATTTTTCTTTTCTTCTACCAACCCATACCAGCACAGCAGGGTGAAGTCCGGACTTTGATTGCTACTTGCCTTCTCGCTGCCACTGATGTCGATCACATCGCCATCTCCGGTGAAAGTTCATCCAAAATCGAGTTCGATCAGTCGTTGGTCCCAGAATTTCTCTTCTTCGTTTGGTTCTGTTCTGTTTGTTTTGTTAACGGCAAAAGGTTGCTTGCATATTCAACACGGGCGCATCTTTCACCCGTTTTTTTTCACACACTTGATTGTAACACGCATTTTTTCGTTTACTATATATGTATGTTTTATGGTTACCTGTATTCCACATACATTTTATTGAATACTTTCTTCACCTTTTCCCTCCACCTTCCACTTGACCTTTCTCATAGATAGTCATCCTATCAGTCTGATCTTGACATAGTTTAAAATTACACGGGTTGAAAGTTCTTTCGTCACATAAGCGTACTAAAGCGTTGTCTTCCCCCAGAGTATCCCCCAGAAAAGAATAAGTGCTCTAAGGGCAAGTAAGTTTTCAGTTATCATAACGTCGAGAAATTGAGTCTGCTTGTATATGATTCGCTGAAACATGTGAATGCATGTTGCCCTTCATTACATACGTGCACAGCTCGATGCATGGCAATGTGCATGGCTGGCACCAGACAGAGGGTTGCTGAAGGCCGTCAGCGACAGGTCCTACACCCTCCCCCGTCAGCGCCGTGCCATGAGTGCTCTTCAGCAGCTGATCACTAATGCCAGATTGGATTACGATGGCACACTTGACACACTGCTCGAAAATTGCTGCACGGGTTAAAGTTTCAGCACAACAGCACACACACACACACACACACACACATCACAACCACACCCATCATACATATATATATACTATATAGTATCTATATATATATGTGTGTGTGTGTGTGGTGTGTGTGTGTGGTGTTTGTGTTTGTGTGTTCGTGTGTGTGTGTGTGTGGGGGGGGGGGGTGAGGGGGGTGTGTGCGTGTGTGTGTGTGTGGTGTGTTGTGTGTGTGTGTGTGTGTGTTGTGTGTGTGTGTGTGTTGTGCACGTGTGTGCATGTGTGTGTGTGTGTGTTGTGTTTGTGTGTGTGTGTGTGAGCAGAGAGAGAGAGAGAGAGGAAGAGAGAGAAAAAGCGAGAAGAGAGAGGAGACAGAGAGAGAGAGAGACAAAGAGATAGGAGAATTCTGGTTAGAGGAGAGATAGCGGTTGCACGCATGTGTTCACAAGTGTCGTACGATAGAATAAAACGCTCGGGGCCCACAAATGTACCGAACATGATGCGCAACCGCACTCACTATTTGGTGTGTTTGTGTGGGTGTGTGTGTGTGTTGTGGTTTGTGTGTGTGTGTGTTGTGGTGGGTGTGTGTGTGTGTGTGTGACAAGAGAGAGAGAGAGAGAGATAAGAGAGAAGAGAGAGAGAGAGAGAAGAGAGAGAGAGAGAGAGCAGGCGCGGGGCAGACAGGCAGACAGACAGACAGAGAAACAGACAGAGAGAGAGATGAGAGCGCGGGGCAGAGACAGGCAGAGACAGACTGACAGAGAAACGATAAGGTAGAGAGAGATAGGAGTAGATAGAGAGAGAAGGAGAGATGAGAGAGAGGGGCGGGGGGACAAGACAGAGCATACAGAACAGAGAAACAAGAGAGATAAGAGAGAGAGAGAGAGAAGAGAGAGAGAGACGTTGGACTAAGAGACGAGACAGACTGACAGGCAGAGAAGACAGACACAGTCGAAGATTGAACGCACGAACGAAACACACACACACCACTGACACACACAGCACACACACACACCACACACACACACACACACACATACAGAGACAAGACAGACAGACAGAGACATAGACAAGAGAGAAAACCCACAATAAGCCATTCTAATACCAACAAAGAAGCCCCCTAAGATCCCCCCCCCCCCCCCCCCCCCCCCCCCCCTCCCTTCATTCTCCCCATCCCTCACCTCTCACCCCCCCCCCCCCTTCCTTAATTCCTCCCCCCCCCCTTAAGTACGCCCCCCCCCCCCCCCCCCCCCCCCCCCTTCCCCTGCATTGCGGAGGTCACCCCCTTGCCCAGGGCACCTGCTTGGGCGTGCTCCCCCAGACTGTGGAAAACCGCGTTCTCCTCGCAACCGGCCTGTAGACACATCAACACGTAGAACCGTGACAGTGCGGGGGGTCGCGGTGGATTTTCTTCTCTTCTTCTTTCTTCTTCTTCTTCTTCTTCTTCGCCTCCATCTCTCTCACTCCCAGGCCTTCTCTCTCTCCTCTCATCTCTCCCCGTCTCCCTCTCTCTCTCTCTCTCTCTCTCTCCTGTCGTTGTGGGTGGTGGTGTGTGGTGTGTGTGTGTGTGGTTTGGGTGTGTGGTGTGTGTGTGTGTGTTTTGTGTGTGGTGTGTGGAGGAGAGCGAGAGAAGAGAGAGAGAGAGAGAAAAGAGAGAGAGAGAGAGAGAGAGATAAAGTGTATGAGTGTATATGTGTGGTGTGTGGTGTGTGTGTGTGTGTGTGTGTTGTGTGTGTGGTTTGTGTGTGTGTGTGTGTGTGTATGCTCCTTGTATGTTCGCATCTGTGGTGTGTGTGTGTGTGTGTGTGTGTTTGTGTGTGGTGTGGTGTGTGTGTGGTGTGTGTGGTGTGGTGGGTGTATTTATGTATGTATTTAACTTATAATAAGTATTTATAATATATATACTATATCTCTGTGGTGTGTGTGTGTTTGTGTGTGGTGTGTGTGCTCTTGTGTGGTTGTGGTGTGTGAATGTGTGTGTTGTTTGTGTGTGGTGTGGGTGTGTGTGGTTGTTGTTGGTGTGTGTGTGGTGTGTTTGTGTGGGATGGGGTGTGGTGTGGTGTTTGTGTATTGCATGTATGTATTATAGTATTTCTCTGTGGTTTGTTGTGTTGTGGTGAGTGGGTGTGTGGTGTGTGTGGGGGTTGTGGTGTGTGTGGTGTTTGTGTGTTGGTTGTGTGTGGTGTGTGGTGTGGTGTGTGCGTGCGTCGGCGTCGTTAGTTTGATGTGTGTATGTGTGGTGTATATGTGTGCGTTCGTGCTTGCGGTTAGTGGTGTGTGTGTGTGTGTGTGTTTGTTCTTGTGTGTTTTTATACTCATATGTGGTGTGTGGTGTGTGTGTGTGTGTGTTGTGTGTGTGGTGTGTGTGGTGGTGTGGTGGGTGTGTGGGTGTTTGTGCGCGTGTTTTCTGTGTGGGTGGCATGTGTTGGCTGACACTTGCCCTAAAGCTCTCCCTCTCCCTGCTGTCTGTACCTGCGTTGTGTGGTACCGATGTGCGCCTCATCAACGTTCCTCATCACAGCCGGAACTTGGCTAAAGACAACGTTTCACCAGCTTCGTCTACGACTTGCGTTTCTTTCCATCATCAATATTCCATTTTGTTAGTAAAAACAAAAAAAGTTCTCTGTTTGTGTGGGGACGGAAGTGGATGCTTCCCAAGCAACACAGTTGCTGTCCCGTTGTCTTTCTCAATTTCCCGTGGTGGAGCTAAGTTTGGCCTGTATGTGACGCTGCTAGGAGCCCCGATCAAAACGAAGATAGGATGCTCTCCTCTCTCACTCCTCGTCTCCTCCTCGTCCGCCTCTCCGCCCCTCGTCTCTCTCCTCCTCTCTGCCCAGCATCTCCTCTCCTTCTTCTTGGAATTGATAGTAAAAAAAAGGTTGTTTATTGCTATTCCATTACCCCTCCTCAAATAAATTCGTTCTCACTCTCTCTCCCTTCCCTCACTCCTCGAGTCCCTCTTCTCCCCTCTCTCCGATCTCTCGCTCTACTCTCAGAGAACGGCCGAGAACCAAATCCCTCTCATTCACCCATCCTCTCCCACCGCACGGACCCCCCCCCCTCACCCCCCACCCCCCTCTCACTCTCCTCTCTCTCTCTCTTTACCCTCCTTTCTCTTCCCGTCTTTCCTCTCGCTCTCTCCCGCTCTCATCTCTCTCCCGCTACTCATCTCTTCTCTCTCGGTCTGTCTCTCTGTCTGTCCTGTCTGTCTGTCTGTCTGTTCTGTCCTTGTTCCTGCCTGTCTCTAGTCTGGTCCCGTCTTCTCTCAAGTTCCAAAGAAACTGAAAAAAAAAAAAAACAAACCAAAAACCAAAACACACACACACACAACACACACAACACACACACACACACACACACACACACACACACACCCACACACCCACACCCACACTCTGCATCGTAATTGACCCAGAACTTGCACAAATGACAAGATGAGTTTTAGTTTCTTTTGTGTTACTTTTTTTTATAATAATCCTTTAATGCAGAAAATCACATGCAAACGAAACGTTTTTTTTTCACTTTGGACTATTAGGTAGGGCCCTCCTGTCCCCTTTAAAAGAAATCATTAACGTCCAACAGCAAAACCACAAAAAAACAAAAAAAAAAAAAAGAAAGACGAAGCACTGAAGAAACCCAAACAACAACAACAAAAGGCGGGAAGGAGGGCAGGGCACCTGAGCACGTTTAAAACTTCATTTAATTAACCCTTTCCTATCAGCCTTTGATGAATTCAACCCTATGCAAAGCAAAAACTTTTTCCTCTCCTTCCTTCTATGAATATCTGTTTCCGTAACAAGAGTGGTGATAACCACATCTGGAAATCCGTGTACAGTGGTGAAGTTTAACTCATGAACAAGAATTTGTCCTCACAGGTGAAATCCGGGTATCTCATTGGGCAATTCTGCAGAGAGAGAGGAGAGAGAAAGAGAAGAGAGAGAGAAGAAGATAGAGAGAGAGAGAAGGAGCGATAGATAGATGAGGAGAGAGAGAGAAGAGAGAGGAGGAGAGAAAAAGGGGAGAGGGGGTACCGATGATAGAGATTCGATATAGAGCGATCGATATAGAGAGGAGACGAGAGTAATCATAGAGATAGAGATAGACGACATCCAGACAGACGAGGCTAGCAGTCATACAACAGAAGAAAAATGAACAGAACAGAGCGACGAACAGACAGAACGGACCGATACACGACACAGAGAAAGAGAGTCCAGTCCACAGGCAGGGAGACAGACAGACAGACAGACAGAGTGGGGTAATAATGATCACCTCAGCGAAGACAGGCGATTGATGGCCAGCGCCGTAGGGGCTTGCATGGCGTCCGTCAGTGTCTTGTACAACAGCTCCGTGTTGTAGGCCACAAACTGCAGCTGTACACACACGCACGCACGCACGCACGCACACACACACACGGCACGCCACATCACGCACGCCACGCACGCACGCACGCACGCACGCACGCACCGCACACACACACAAAAACGCACGCACGCACGCCCACACACAAATATACACACATGCACATACACACACACACACACTCTCCTCTCTCTCTCTCCCTCATCACAACATACACACACACACACACCACACACACCCACACACACAACACACACACCACAAACACACCCACACACACACACACACCACACAGCAACACACACACACACACACACACAACACACTCGCACGCAACTACACGCACTCACACACTCACGCACTTGCACACAACACACCACACACACAAACACACACACACACACATGCACACACACACACACATATACAACAATTTCTCTTTCTCAAACGTAGTTAAAATGAAGTTACATTCTCTATTATTGATATTATGATTGTTACTCTACTCCGACTATCTTCTACTACTACTATACTAACTATTTAGCATTAATAGTACCATGAATCATCCATCACATCATATCCCAATCATCTTCCTGTTCTTCTTCTTCTTGCTTCTTCCTTCTTCTTTGCTCTTCGTCTTTCTTCTTCTTGCTTTTTCTTCTTTTTCTCTTTCTCTTCTTCTTCTCTCTCTTCTTTTTCCTTTCTTGCTTTACTTCTTCCTTCGCTTCTTTTTCTTCTTCGTCTTTCAAGTCTTCTTTCTTCTTATACTTGCTTCTTCTTCTTCAAGAATATTTATACGCCCAACTCAGTAACGGCTCACAGAATCTGCAGTCACCGCTTACAATAAACTTAACTTCAGAACCAATAAATAAGAACAACCTGCGAGACCACAAAGGCATGTCACAATAATCCAACGCTTTCCGCTGCATACCTGTGCGTACCCACATTTGTCGCTAGACCGCCACAACCCCTCCTCTCTGCACCTCTCCCCTCCTCAAGGCCACCAAAGGCAATGCAAAACACCGCCATGTCCAACTTGTTATTACTCTCTCCCTAACACACACACACACACACACACACACACACACACCACACACACACCACACACACCACACACACACACCACACCTCTCTCTCTCATTCATCTCGTCTCGTCTCCTCTCTCTCTGCTCCTTCTCTCACACACACACCACACACACACACCACACACACCACAAATACACCACACAACCACACAATCCCCCCACTCCACTAACCACTTTTTTTTCCTTTACCTCCGCGGCAAAAGAGTTGCCATCCACGGAATGCTCAGAGCCTTCGGCGTCTGTTTTGCCGAAGTGCAGTTTGAGGTGGGCGACACGGTACGTGTACATCAACGGCCCGTCGCTGAAGTTGGCGGTCAGCGACCAGTTGCCGGACAGCCGGAGGGTCAGGTCGTTGCCTGTGTTGACCAGGTTACCGCCCAGCTGGGACAGGGAAAAGCTACAGGTGAGATGGAACATCAAAGACAGAAAACAGGTTCGAAAGGAAGTAAAAAAAAAAAGTTTTGGAAGAACCATGAAAATGGAAAAATAAAAGAAATGAAAAAAAATGGAAACAAAAATAAAAACAAAACAAAAAAACACACACGAAAGGAAAGAATGACATCTATTTTTTTTTTCTTAAATTAAAGGAACAAACTAAAACTGTTGACACCACACATCAAACCCATCTTCTAAATCTGATACAGTGAAAATACAGAACAAAAACGAAACCAACAGAGAGAGAGAGAGAGAGAGAGAGAGAGAGAGAGGAGAGAGAGAGAGAGAGAGATGAGAGAGAGAGAGAGAGGACAGACAGACAGACAGACAGACAGACAAAGAGAGAGAAAA
>JADBJO010005270.1:0-2500 GCA_016801955.1 Conus betulinus
ATATCTCTTGTCTATCGCGCGCTGCCCTCGCCTTTCGTTCCGCTTTCTCGTACTCATCGGAGAGACACGGCTGATTGTGTCTGTGCTCTTGTCGTCAGATAAGACCCCCACAGTCCATAATTCTGTGGTGTTCCGACCAGCCAAGGTTCGAAAAAAGAATCCAACAGCACATATATTACAATTATATCAAAACTTGCTCTTAGGTCTTAGATTGAAGACATAGGGGGAGATAAGCATTCATACCTGCAGTGGTAGATAATTCTACCTAAATTCGCCGAATGTGCTTGAGTGGGTGAATGGGGAGTAAATAAATTTTTCTCAAAATGAGCCTTCAGCAAGCTTAAAGTCTCCAATGGGGAGACATTCTCCAATGAGGAGGAAAACTACTTTACTAACATATACTCGCGATCAGATACCGGTATTCATAAACTCGCGATCAGATACTGGTATTTTTCGAAACCTGATTGTTTCCCTCAGTGACCCGCAAAAAAGTGGTAACTTGAGTTTTCCTGCCTTTTCGGTTTTAAGATGAATGCTATCCCAGAAAAAGGCTGGTGTGCAAAATACCGTAGGTATGTTTGCTGAGTTTTCAAAAAAAAGCCAACCAAAGGTGCCACCTAAGAAACAAAAGAGAATCATGAAACAAACAAGCTACATTTTCTTGTGAAAAGCAGAAAAATATGAAAAGATAACTCTTAAGACACAATGCCTGAAGCCAGTTCTTGGAATGAATCTGCAAGGGACTAAATAACAGTAAACAATGAATTCCAAAGATAAGTAACATTCCAGCAACTTACAGAGCAGCTAGGGTTTTGCAATGACTGCAAGAAATATTCAATTATAAACAAAGCTTGCTCTTATTTCCTTAGATTTGAGAAATAGGGGGAGATAAACATTCTGTCTGCAGTGGTAGATAATTCTGCCCTGTTTTTGTTCATACAGTCAGAGCAAACATTGTGATGTGTTCATGTAGTCACAGCAAACATTGTGATTTGTTCATACAGTCACAGCAAACATTGTGATTTTGTTCATACCGTCCACAGCAAACATTGCCCCTGTGGTTTTGTTCATACAGTCACAGCAAACATTGCTCTGTGGTTTGTTCATACAGTCACAGCAAACATTGCTCTGTGGTTTGTTCATACAGTCACAGCAAACATTGTGATCTGTTCATGTAGTCACAGCAAACATTGCCCTGTGGTTTGTTTCATGTAGTCACAGCAACCATTGCCCTGTGATTTGTTCATGTAGTCACAGCAAACATTGCCCTGTGATTTGTTCATGTAGTCACAGCAAACATTGTGATGTGTTCATGTAGTCACAGCAAACATTGCCCTGTGGTTTGTTCATGTAGTCACAGCAAACATTTGCCCTGTGATTTGTTCATACAGTCACAGCAAACATTGTGATGTGTTCATGTAGTCACAGCAAACATTTCCCTGTGATTTTTTCATACAGTCACAGCAAACATTGCCCTGTGGTTTGTTTCATGTAGTCACAGCAAACATTGCCCTGGTGGTTTGTTCATGTAGTCACAGCAAACATTGTGATGTGTTCATGTAGTCGCAGCAAACATTGCCCTGTGGGTTTGTTCATACAGTCACAGCACACATTTGCCCTGTGGTTTCTTCATACAGTCACAGCAAACAATGCCCTGTGGTTTGTTCATACAGTCACAGCAAACATTGTGATGTTTTCATACAGTCACAGCAAACATGTGATGTGTGTTCATACAGTCACAGCAAACATTGCCCTATGGTTTGTCATGTAGTCACAGCAAACATTGCCCTGTGGTTTGTTCATATAGTCACAGCAAACATTGCCCTGTGGTTTGTTCATGTAGTCACAGCAAACATTGCCCTGTGGCTTGTTCATACAGTCAGCAGGCCAAATTGCTCTTTGGTTTGTTCATGTAGTCACAGCAAACATTACCCTGTGGTTTGTTCATGTAGTCACAGCAAACATTGTGATGTGTTCATGTAGTCACAGCAAACATTGCCCTGTGGTTTGTTCATACAGTCACAACAAACATTGCCCTATGGTTTGCTCATATAGTCACTGCAAACATTGCCCTGTGGTTTATTCATACAGTCACAGCCAACATTGCTCTTTGGTTTTGTTCATGTAGTCACAGCAAACATTGCCCTGTGGTTTGTTCATGTAGTCACAGCAAACATTGTGATGTGTTCATGTAGTCCACCGCAAACATTGTGATGTGGTCATGTAGTCACAGCAAACATTGTGATGCAGTCACTGCAAACATTGTGATGTGTTCATGTAGTCACAGTAAACATTGTGATGTGTTCATGTAGTCACAGCAAAACATTGTGATGTGTTCATGTAGTCACAGCAGAACTGGATCAACGCGGGACCTTAGTACCCGGGAGACCTCATCGCGATAATTGGCAGCGGAAGTATTTATTTGTGATTGGGTTTAAAACATGGCGGCCCGTTCCCGTTACTCCCCGCTCCGCCAACAAAGACACAAACAGCGCCCTCC
>JADBJO010005270.1:10000-12500 GCA_016801955.1 Conus betulinus
CGAAGAACTATACAGGGTTAACAATAGGAAACAAATTAGGATTTTTTTTCTGCTTCTGGCTACATACACATCACGAAAGCAGAAAATGTGTTCTATCTCAAACAGATGTATGTTGGCATTCTTCAAAATATACAAATATTTTGAAATCCATGGCTAATTCAAGTCAATAACACTGTATAAAATGGGAACGAATGAATTATAATGGGAATGAGTCAGTGGGAATAAACGACCAATCATCCATTGGTATTGTGAAAGCAAAATACGAAACAACGAAAAAGTACACTTCGAGACTGCACTTTAACAACGAAATTACCGAAAAACTACTGACTAGAACCATACCGAATTAACCTACAAGATCTTGAACAAATATGCACACTTGGTCTATTTTGCATCATTACTCACGACCTTCAAATAGAAAGAGATTAATTCATGAATTCTAAGACAGAAAATGCTCAGTATGTGGTGTGGTAGAAGATGAAATTCATAGTGTGGACAACTGCTCGAGACACAAGCTATTAAGACAAAAACTGATGAAAGAAGTGTCTCACGCCTGCCCCAGATTTAAGTTAACGATGTCTTAGTGAAATACCCTGAAAGGACGGCCCACAAATCCATATTGCAAAATATTACCGGCCTGCATGAATATGAAAAGACAGCACTGGCGCCGTATGTGGGGTTATAGATGATGGGCCTAGCATACACCATGATCTGTCTTCAGATTATTGCCAAGCATACACCATGGTCTGTCTTCAGATGATGAGCTAAGCATACACCATGATCTGTCTCCAGATTATGGCCAACCATACACCATGATCTGTCTTCAGATTATGGCCAACCATACACCATGATCTGTCCTCAGATTATGGCCAATCATACACCATGATCTGTCTTCAGATTATGGGAAAAAGCATACACCATGATCTGTACTCAGATTATGGCCAAGCATACACCATGATCTGCCTTCAGAGATTATGTGCCAACCATACACCATGATCTGCCTTCAGATTACGGTCACGTTGTGTCTTCAGGCCCTTCAGGGTTCTTGTGACAGTTAAGGTCTGAATCTAAGTCTAAAAAGTGTGAGTCTGAGTCTGAGTCGTCTACATCAGACTATACCCGTGCCGTCATCACCACCCCCTCCCTTCCCTTTACGCTGGCCCCTCATGCCCCCCCCCCCCCCACCACCCACACACACACACACAGCCCAGCCCCCCCCCCCCCCCTCCCCCTGTCCCACGCCTCCTATCCGTCTTCCATATGCTGGGGGTTCCCTTCGAAAATGTAGACATAGATCTTGTATTGAAAAATTGGGAAATTGTGTGTGCGCGCCCGTGTGTGTGTGTGTGTGTGTGTGTGTGTGTGTGTGTGTGTGTGTGTGGTGTGTGTGTGTGTGAGTTTCAGAGAGAGAGAGAGAGAGAGAGAGAGAGAGAGAGACAGACAGACAGACAGACAGACAGACAGAGACAGGGAGAGCTCACAAGATATCCGCAAGACATGCAGGCACAAGCTACCACCCCCACTTCCCACCCGAGCGAGAAGAGAGAACAGGAGAGGTGCGTAGGGAAACTTGGGGGCTGATGGGAGAAGACGAAAGAAGACTGGGAGTGGAAGGAGGAGGAGTGGGGGAGGAGGGGGGGTTGAGGGATAAACCAGGATCGAGCAGATAGCCAACAATTTCTCCACAAATTCATCCAGCCAGACTGTTAACACGCAAAGCCGCTGCAGGGCCATGACGTCTTTCACTTTTCCCTCAAAGTGCCTCCCCTTCCCCCCTCCTCCTCCCATCCCCTCCCCCCCCCCCCCCACCCCCCACCCCTCCCCCTCTAACTGTGTCTCCCACCCCGCCCTGCCCAGTGTTGACCCTACCTCTCTATTCCACTCGTTGCCAGCCCCTGTGGGCCGGTTTGATTGGATTTAATCACCCTACTTCCGGTCAGAGCCCGAACTCCAACGGTGCTGTGATCAGGGAGGGGGGGAGGGGGGGGGGGTTGATTGCTGATGGGGAGGCTTGAATAGTCAGGGGCCAGGAGGGTGGGGGATGTGGGGGGGGGGGGGGAGCAAAGAAGAAAGGTTGGGAAGCCGCGGAGGGGGGAGAGGAAGCAGTGGGAAAAGGCAGAAGGGAAGTGACTCGGGGATAGGGGGTGAGAGTGAGGGTGTGTGTGTGTGTGTGTGTGTGTGTGTGTTGTCCTGTCAGATTTACGCTCGCATACGTTGATATAACCTTGTCCAGTAGGACAAACAGAAGAGAGTTCCACCCCCATCCCCGACCCCCCCCCGTTTTTTTTTTTTTTTTTTTTTTTTTTTTTTTAATTTTTTTTTTTTATTAACAACTAAGTTTTTTTTAAACTATTCAGCTTTTTACTAAGTTTTCACATAATCACACACGTCTCAATACAACATATTAACCAGGTCCTCACGGATCAAATCTTCAAAGTTGGCTTCAACCAGTGCCACGTAACAATCTTTTATCAAATAAAAATGGCTTGTCCTCACACACCCA
>JADBJO010005270.1:25000-27500 GCA_016801955.1 Conus betulinus
CTTCTTCGCATGCCATCATCCATTTTCCTTTCTTCCTTGTTCTTTCGTACTTATCCATCCTTCCTTTGTTAACAACGTCCTAATCCGTCCTTTCCCGTCTCACCATATTCTCATATGCCGGCTCATGACGTCCTCATCCATCTTCCCTATGTCATGATATCCTCATCCATCTTACATTTTCATCCGTCTAATTTTTTTTTTAATCATAAAAATGTTAATCTCTTAACCCCCCCCCCCCCTCCCCCCTTTCCTCCTCCCCCTGCTAAAAAGTCGCCTTTATCCATTTTTCCTTTCTCCTGCAGCCTTCATCCGTGCTTCCTTCTCATGGCGTCCTCATCCATCTTCATTCCTCATAAAATGATAATTGTGATTGTTGTTGTTGTTGTTGTGATGGTTTGCCTGTAAAGATGAAATGAAATGGTCATTTTTTAGAGTTTTGGGTAGACAGTCATTAGGGTTAACTGAGAGTGAGTGAATACGGTCCCTGGGTGTAGGAAAAAAGAGAGTGGAACTCAGGGCTGTTCACCTGCTGAGGCGACTGGATGAGAAATCTTCATTCATTGGTCGAGCTGTCAAGAAAGAACACAGCAAATGTATGTAATTGTAACTAGGCTTGACCTAGAGAGGGGTTAAGCCCCAGGTTGAATATGTAGGCTGCGGTATTGGGCTGGAGGCCAGACCCAAGTACACTTAGGGTCAGTGGATATGTGGATCCAGTTTTGAGTAATTGTATAATTCGGCATTCTTTTGTTTTGAGATCGACATTGAAAACCCCTGATCGACATATCTGGTAGGTAGGTTGTGGTTCGAGTGTTCAGTGAAAATCGGTGAGTACCTTTTCATATAATTTTAATTCATAAGTCGTCTGTATTGCAGGACCGTATTTTGAGGGATTTGGGAGTCCCGAAACAAGTCAGAGAGCAGCCAGTCGCCCAGTTCAGGGAAACACTGACAGAAGTCGGATGGACCAGTAGCCTGGGAAGATTGTGTTACCCCGCCGTATTGGGAGGAATTTATGTGTTACCCCCCTATGTCGGGGGGTCTTTATTTGTATCCCGCTGCGCCGCGGGAAACAGTTCTGAGTGAAATTCGGTGTATCCGGGAGAGGAAGGAAAAATACATGATTCTGAATCTTTGGGATCTGCGTTCCCATAGGTACCGACCAATGTCATGAATTTATGCAATTGACAATAGTGTGTGGTAAGAAGAAAAATGGAAGTGAAAAGAATATGCATGGGCCAAAGTGACGTGCAAGCTTGATGTGACTAACATACTTTGCAGAGAGAGAAAAAAAAAAAAGAAATAAGAAAAACCCCGCTGACGCTGTCGGTCAGGGGGAGAAATTTCGTGAATCTTTATAGTGATATTTGTGTGATTGGAGTCAGATTGCGGTTGTGCCCGGAGAGGTCGAGTCTCGTGTGCAGGTGTATGCGATTGCGCGCGTGTGGGCGAGGCACGGCCGTTGTGACACTTTCCTTTCTCGTGATGTCCTCATCCTTCTTCGTTCCCACTGTGACGTCATTCATCTTTCCTTTGTCATGATACCCTCATTCATCCTTTCTCATGACGTACTCATTCGTCTCTCATTCAATTCTCCTTTCTCGTAATATCCTCATTCCTCTTTCCTTTCTCGTTCTATCCTGCTCTATCTTTCACATCTCACTGTATGCTCATCCATTAGTCCTTTCTCACATTGTCCTTATCCATCGTTCCTTTCACACAATGCCATCTATCTTTCCTTTCTCTCGATGTCTACGTCCGTCTTTCTATTCTTATGGCATAAACGACCATCTTTCAATTCTGTTGACATCCACACCAATCTTTCCTTTATCATGATGTCGAACTTCATCTCTCCTTTCTGAAGATGCCCATATTCTTGCTTCCCTTTTCATCTCATCTATCTTTCCCTTTTCTTTCTTATTATGTCTTCATTCATATCTCCTTTCTCACGATGTCCGCATCTATCATTCCTTTCTCATGACGTAACACCCATCTTTCTTTTTTTTTTTCTCATGACGTCCAAACCTATCTTTCCTTTCTCTTGATGTCCACATTCATTCATTCCTTTCTCGTGGTGCCCATACCCATCATTCCTTTTTAATGGTGTTCACAATCATCATTTCTTTCTCATGATGTCCACACCCATCATCCCTTTTTCCTGGTGTCTTCATCCATTATTCCTTTTCTCACGATGTCCACATACATCTTTTCTTTTTCACGATGTCCAAAACTTATCTTTCTTCTCTGATGATGCTCACATTCATCATTCCTATCTCACGATGTCCCCATCCATCTTTCCTATCTCACGATGTCTGAACCCACCTTTTCTTTCTTACGATGTTCACACCACCATCTGTCTTTCTCACGATGTCAACATGCATCTGTTCTTTTTCACGATGTTACCACCCATCTTTCCTTTCTCCTGATGTCCAGATCTCCCTTTCCTTTCTCATTATGTCCAACCATTTCTCTTTGTCCTTGTTCTTCGCCTGTCTTTTCT
>JADBJO010005270.1:42500-45000 GCA_016801955.1 Conus betulinus
CATTTGTATGTCTATGTACCCATTTGTATGTCTATGTATCCATTTGTAGGTCTCTGCCCTGACTGCAATGCGACTAATTGTTAACAAAAGCCAGTTTCTCAGCTGACGTGGTGTATGGGGAGACTGTCTTCAGGCGGACAGGGCGACAGATTGACGTGGTGTGTGGGGGGAGAGTGTGCCTGGAACCAGGCGAACAGGCGACAGATTGACGTGGTGTGGGGGGAGACTGCCTCCAGGCGAACAGGGCGACAGATTGACGTGGTGTGAGGAGAGTGTGTGCCTGGAACCAGGCGACAGGGCGACGACATGGTGTGGGGGGAGATTGACAGTGGTGTGTGGGGAGACTGTGTCTTCAGGAGGACAGGGCGACAGATTGACATGGTGTGTAGGGAGACTGGGCTCTCAGGAGGACAGCAGGAGGCGACAGATTGACGTGGCTTTGTACGGGGAGACAGTGTCTTCTGGGCGGACAGGGCGACAGATTGACGTGGTGTGGGCGGGAGACTGGGGGACTGGGCTTTCAGGAGGACAGGGCGACAGATTGACGTGGTGTGTAGGGAGACTGGGCTTTCAGGAGGACAGGGCGACAGATTGACGTGGTGTGTGTGGGAAGACAGTGTCTTCAGGAGGACAGGGCGACAGATTGACGTGGTGTGTGGGGAGACTGGGACTTGCCTCAGCGGACAGGGCGACAGATTGACGTGGTGTGTAGGGAGACTGTGTCTTCAGGAGGACAAGGGCGACAGATTGCACTGTGTTTGTTCTTCAGGAGGAACAGTGCGACAGATTGCCCACTGATTTGTTCCACGAAACCCCTCCCACCACCACCCTTCTCCAGCGACACGAACATCACCAGCCCTCTCCCATCCCACAATCTCGTATGTGTGTGTGTGTGTGTGTGTGTGTGTGTGTGTGTGTGTGTGTGTACGTGTGTGTGTGTGTATGTGTGTGTGTGTGTGTGTGTATATATGTGTGTGTGTTCGTGTGTGTGCGCGCGCGCATTTGTGTGTGTATGTGTGTGTGTGTGTGTGTGTGTGTGTGTGTGTGTGTGTGTGTGTGTGTGTGTGTGTGTGTGTGTGTGAGAGTAGAGTACGTGTGTGTGTGTGTGTGTGTGTGTGTGTGTGTGTGTGTGTGTGTGTGTGTGTGTGTGTTGTGATTGTAATGATAATGATGAGAATTTTTCTGCGTCACATTCAGGACCTTGCTCGCGGCATTTACAAATAAGGAAAGTGATAAGTAATCAGAACAACTAGCCTATCGAAAATTGTATAATACACAAAACACAAACATTCATTCCATGACACTCTACACAAATACGAGGCAAGTGAAATACAACTAAACCAAAACATAACTAAACCTAGAAACACTTCCAATCCACCTCTCTCTCTCTCTCTCTCTCTCTCTCTCTCTCTCTCTCTCTCACACACACACACACACACACACACACACACACACACACACACACACACACAACTCCCCTTATCTGGCGACACTTAGATAGGAATCGACCGCAGGACCTTCGGTCTAAAAAAAGGACGATACTTGTCCGAAACACAATGCTATAGACCGTCTTTTAAGACGTAACTCGCCGTTTTATTGGAGTGTTCGGGCTACAGATCAATGCCGCTGGCCTTCTCGACCAATCGCGAAAATTTAAGATAATTTGACGTATCATGTGGCCCGACAAATATATCAATGTGCACAAAATAAAGGGCAGAACACGAAAGCAAAGCTTAAGCAATCCAGTTTCTAGGTCAGTTTGTTCCCATTTGAATTCCACTACATCTCCAGTGTGAATGAATAAATGAAAATTCTAAAAGAGCTGGGGGCAAAAACAGAAACCTTTTTTTTTTTTTTAATTCAATTCAGGCATTTTTTTTTATCCACATACACCAAAACAAAATAATATAGACTGCCAGCCGCCGTGGCAGAGTGGTTAGCGTCGAGGACTCCCGGCTAGGATGTCATGAGTTCCACTGCCATCAGAGCCGTTGATTCGTGGGATTTTCCTGCCCCGATCAGTTGAGTTTGCTGTGGGCTCATTGAGGAAGGTTGGGAACGCCGAGTCCAGTTTCATCCACTTAACGGATGACACGTCTCTGAAAGTATAGCTCAATTTCTTGACCACCACGGCAGGTGTCTGTATCTCTAGGTCCTGTTTGAAGCCGAGATATGTTGTGAAAGTAAGTGTAGAAAGCAGCTCTGTCATGCAGTCTCAGACTAGAATGAAAATCCGCAGCGCCATTTTCATAATCCTCATCCCCATCGATCTGCGTAACAGAGTGTCTCGAATTCGGTTTCCCTACATGCCTTGCCCTCACAGTGACCTTAGTTTCCATTGGTAGTCTATGTTGATGCCTTTGGCCGGGGTCACCAGTGCCAGCAAATTCATGGATGGACGTGGGGCTTCCTTGTCGTCAACAGGAGACTTGGTAGGTGATGTCCCGCATATGATGAAGCAGGGCAGGCGCCGCTGAACACCACCGAAGTGACACGGCAG
>JADBJO010005270.1:52500-57500 GCA_016801955.1 Conus betulinus
TGTGTGTTCAACACGGTGTGCGAGTGTTTGTGTGTTTCTCTACGTATGTTTCTACTCATGTCCCTAACCTCCCTCCCCCACCCCACCCCACCCCACCCCACCCCCAAGCCATTCTTCCTCTCTCTCGTCTGTCTGTCTGTCTGTCTGTCTGTCTGTCTGTCTGTCTCTCTCTCTCTCTCTCTCTCCTCTCTCTCTCTCTCTCTCTCTCTCTCTCTCTCTCTCTCTCTCTCGCTTTCTTTCGTTCTGTCTGTCTGTCTGTCTGTCTGTCTGTCTGTCTGTCTCTCTCTCTCTCTCTCTCTCTCTCTCTCTCTCTCTTCTTGTGCTTTCTATCTCGCTATGTCTGTCTCTGTCGCCGCCTCTCTCTCAACTGTTTCTCTTCTCTTTTTCATTCTTTTGCTCCCTCTTGCCCTCCACTCTCTCTTTCTACCTCTGTCCAATTCTCCTTCTGTGTGTGTGTGTGTGTGTGTGTGTGTGTGTGTGTGTGTGTGTGTGTGTGTGTGTGTGTGTGTGTGTGTGTCTATTTGTCTGTCTGTCTGTCTGTCTGTGTCTGTCTGTCTGTCTATCTCTACCTCTGTCTCTGTCTCTCTCTTTCTCTTTTCTGTCTGTCTGTCTGCCCGTCTCTCTCTCTGCCTCTCTGTCTCTCTGTCTCTCTGTCTCTGTCTGTCTGTCTCTCTCTCTCTCTCTCTCTCTCTCTCTCTCTCTCTCTCTCTCTCTCTCTCTCTCTCGCTCGCTCGCTCGCTCGCTCGTGCATCTTTCTTTTTACCACTACTTTTCTATTCACACCTTTTTCTATCTGTTTCTAAGTTTGTACATCATGCCTTTTTGTTTTTCGTTTGTTCTGTCATGAAAGAGAGGGGGAGAGAAAGAAGAGAGAGAGAGAGAGAGAGAGAGGGGGGGAGAGAGAGAAGCGGAAGCGAAAGCGGGGGATGCGGAAGTTTATTCAGTGTGCACTATGTCCCCTTATGAAGGGGGTATCAATACATTTTTTAATAAACAATAAATGATCAGACAATTATTTAAACATGACAGTTGAGCATTAATCAATCCCGACTTAGTAATTTGAGACTACTTTTAAACTGAGTCTTTAAATGCTTTGTACAAATATATGCAACCATTCTTCAATATCAGTTCATTTCGATTTGCCATGAGCAATACAAATTAAACAGACATAGTATATTGATATATGGTGTGTGTTGTGTGTGTGGGGGGGGGGGGGGGGGGGGTGGTGAAACTATTTTGCAAATATTGGAAGGCAGGATAGCACAGCAACAAATGTTGTTAATCCTTTTTTGGTATTTTTACATTATGAGCACATAATAGCAACTTCATCAACATTAGTGTACTGATACTTCTGTGCGAATATATCGGGTATTCCCAATTTCACTCTTGTCATATAGTCAAATGTCAGTCAATGTCAAGCAAAAGATATGCTTCACAATTCCCAGACGATTTGAATGTTCTATAAAAAAAAAAAAAAAAAAAAAAAAAAAGCGTTTCTGTCATTGTTTTAAACGTGTTCCTGCCATTTTTGCCATCTGTTATCAGTCAACATTTGATGAAGTTCTCTTTTTAAAAGAGATTGATATTTTCCGCACCTTGATTGATCCAAAAGAACCCAAACCTATTTGATAAAAAAGATAATCTCGAATGTCAGATGCTCAACATTTCTTACTTCGTAATTCTAAATTATGCAACATTTTACACTCCTTTTGTGGTAATCTTTTCTCAGCCATACGCAGAATGTTTATACCCAAAAACTAACGCATCGCAAATAGGAATTCATGTACACAGGGTATTGACTTGTATACCCATACGCAAGATCATTTGGCGTTTCAGGTTGCACTCCCAATGATCTGTTTAAAGCAAACAGGTGAACTTTGTTTCAGCTACAGCTGTATCTATAACCCATAACTCTGCTCCATATGGAGCAATTGCTTAAACTTGCACATCAAAACGTTAAGTAACACAGCTAAAGAGTATATATTTTTTTTCAATACATAGTAACGCATATTTTGCTCTGCTCACTTGGTCCTGACAGGCAGGTGAAAAACTAAGACAGGTAGTAAAATACAATTCACAACACCCAGTGCCTGGCCATTTAAAGGCATCTCTCCCTTGCTACTAAGTATCCCCTTTTGGAAAATACACAAAGGTGCTCTTTTCCATATTTATCTTAAGTCGAAGCCTTGTAGAAACACACAAAGGTACTCTTTTCCAGATGTATCTTAAGTGGAAACATTGCAGCTTTGCTATGCAGGTTATTTAACTGTGTTTGGAGTCCAGCAGGAGTTTACGATAACAAAGCAATATTGTCAAGATAAAGAATTCCAGGATTTCAGGTGACAATGTGACTCTTTGACGTCTCTTTTCAATGATTTCTGAGGCCCATTCATTTGTCAATAACGAAAACAACACAGGACTACAAGGATCTCCCTGCTTCGGACGCTGTGAGTACAAAATACAGTCTGTGCTGTCTGAGAGTTCATTGCCGGATCTTGCTTTTGCTTTCACATTGAAATACATGCTTTTTTATACACCCAAACAACTTCCCTTTAACACAGTTCTTTTGAAGGATTGGCCATAGAAGCTTCCTTGAAATGAAATCAAAGGCCTTCTGAAATCAATAACAGCGATGTACTTGTACATTTTACGAGTTAATTAAAACTGTTTCAGTATAATAATAATGTAAACGTTTGATTCACTGTAGATTATCCTTTCTTTATAACAGCATGATATTCGACAGTAATGTTATACTGTTCTACCCACTTCTGTAACCTATAGTTTGTAATGGAATTGAACAGCCCGCAACCAATGTCACAAAGTGACACTCCTCTGCAGTTGACAGGATCGTTATCATTTACTTTTTTAAACAACAGCACTATGATTGACTCCATTCAGCCTTTGGGGTATATTTTTCTGTCAAAAGAGCATTGAAAAATTCAACAAGAAACTCGACAATTATCTGGCCGTCATTTTGAACCAGTTCTCCAATTGAACAACCTTGACCAGCAGATGTGCTGTTGTTCAACTTCATTATAGCTACGAAAACTTCCTCTTGGAGATTGGATTAACCACAAAGCTGATTTCATCTGTGCTTCCCGACTCATTCACTTTTTTTTTTCCGTTTCTATTGTACTGTCAATAACTTTGGGGGAAGGTTTTTTTAAATGCTTATGCCACTCGTTAACAGATCTAGCAGTATGTGTACAAGACACCTTGGATGACACCCTATGTACATTACGTCAGAAATCATTGGTATTATCCGCTGATTCAATAAGATAATTTAACAAACAAGTCTTGTATTCTTTTTCCCTTCTTCTATAACAGCTTTTTATAATCTGTTTGTGCCCGAACTGTCGGTGACATACAATGTTCTCTGACATATTCTTAGGAGCTTTCTGGCAGAAGTTTTACTTACTTGACATTCTAGGTCAAACCACGTATCATTCGATGTTCTTTTGTCAATTCTGATCCTTGTTTTAATGCATTCAGTTTGTTTTTTCATTCAGTTGTTAAACGTATCCAGTGCTAAGTTAATATCCACATCTATGAGATCAATTGATGCTTCAAGTGAAGATTTAGTATCTTCGTTGTTCATTAGCGCATGAAATGATACAGTATTATATTCCCGCCAAACAAATGTTCAATAACCCTACAGTTTTCATTCACATTACATTGATGCTTGTGAAATTTATCGTCTTAATGCATGTTAACATGGGCTTCCAAAGGTAAATGATCCGACTCAGTATGTTCTTGTACATACAGAAGAATAATCACACAATACATATATAAAGATTAATAGAGGGCAAAACAATCATTCACTCTATCATCTATGTCAGAAACGTATGTGGAATGACCTTGGTGGTCGCCATGACGCTCTCCATTTAAGATGCATAATTCTGGAACTGTGTATATGTTTAGTAAACACTTGCCATGCCTGTTCAATAGCTTGTCTTCAGACTCCCTTTTAACACACACACACAATTATTTTTTAAGCACTATAAACAGTGCTGTTAGCAGTTATATCCTGACCGATATTGGACGTTCTGCTGTTACGGCCTCTATTTAAAAGTATATACATATTAGGAAATTCCAAAATTATTTGTGTAAATATTTCCCAGTGTACGTATATCATTATCAGTATCAAAATACGAGTAGTATGGTGTGTGTTGCGAGGGTACACATGTACACACATACAAACATCTTGGTCAAATTCAGAAGACTCCTAGAACTTACAAACATATGAACACTGTTGTGATCAACATCAACAGCTTTAACATACTGCAAAACCTCTTTTTTTTCACGAGACCAATTCTTCCCCGTGATTGTCTCCCACGATGAGTAAACTGCATAGCGCGTTTGCAGAATATTTCATGGGTGTGAAAAGAAGGTTGTAAATGATCAATGAAAGTTTCAAGAAGCAAACTAGGTCGAACAATGTTACATAAGAGAGAAAGTTGCGTTCGCCAGTTTTTAACAATAACCCATTCAAGCGATTTCCATCCACACACACACGTGTTTTTCCTTTCTCGCCCTTGCACGCATGCATTCTTCCCCTGCTGTGTACAACTCTCATTACCAGCCTCAAAATGTGCATTGATGCCACTGAAGATCGACAGATGTGTTCACATTATCCTCGTGCACGCAATCTGGAGCTGACATGGTTGCAGTGTCATGCTCTGTCACATGGTCACAAGGAACGTCACTTGCACGTGAGTACATTCTGTCAAAACAAAAAGAAGACAGTGATTCTACATTTTTGTAAAGAAACCTACAGTTTTCATTCATATTATCTGTGTGTGTGTGTGTGTGTGTGTGTGTGTGTGTGTGTGTGTGTGTGTGTGTGTGTGTGTGTGTGTGTGTGTGCGCTCGCGCGCGCGTGTGTATGTATGTATGTATGTATGTATGTATGTATGCGTATGTATGTATGTATGTATGTATGTATGTATGCATGCATGCATGTATGTATGTATGTATGCATGCATGCATGCATGCATGTA
>JADBJO010005270.1:60000-72500 GCA_016801955.1 Conus betulinus
CTAGAGACCAAGCTCTAAGCTCTTTACAATCCACATTCGTTTACACAACGGCTGCCTACCTAGGTAGTGCCGACGGAAGAGCTGCCAGGGGCGCTTCATTCAGTCGTTTCCCGTGTCATCCAGTCAATATCGTTCAATATCGATCACTCAATGTCCTTACTGCCTTCATTCTTTCCATTTCTCACGCAGGGTGCATGCTATGTGTAACGTGTCATCCATACCGATCGCCCAACAGGCCTTCTCTTAAAAAAAGTTGGTGATGGGACATTACGTGTGTGCAAGATGTTATGCGTGCATTCACACACGGAACCTCGGTTTATAGTCTCATTCGAAGGACTGTATGGAAAATGGAGTCAGGACCAATGTTAACTCCGAGAGAAATTTCCCCCTGTACCGAAACGGCCCGGCGGGGGATTCGAACCCGCGACGCCAGGATCACGAGTCCGGCGCTCCACCAACTGAGCTATTCCGGCTTCTCTGAACTAGATCAGGTCCCCTTTTACTGCTGGGTGGACAGAGAGAGTTTTTCAGGCCGCAAAAATCACAGCTCACGTGAGGTCCGCTCCGAACACACGACCGTCAACTTCTGCGAGTGAACGCTTTGACTAGTTGACTATGAGCCCCTCTTGAATACCCCAAGACGGGGCATAAAAAAGGTTCAAATCTGAAAGCAGACCTAATCATCTTGCCTATAAATATTACTGATCACACCAATATCAAGTATGAGGTTGAAGTATGGCTCTTGATACAGATCACGGCACAAACCGCTTGCAGAATTCCAGCCTTCTCCAGCGCAACCTATCCTGAGCCTACTCTCACGGAAAAAAAAAAAAGCATAAAAATTCTGCAAGAATCGTCTGGGCTTATATACAAAGGCAATAAAATATGTCAACATTTATGGAGCTCGGTCGTGTCCCTATCAGACTACAAACAATATACCAGACTCAGAGTTTATGGCTACACATAAAGCAGACAATGCGCCGTACCTCAAACAACATGTAGAAATATAGAACATCGCACGTCTTAAGTTTTTCCAAAATGTTTTGCTTAAGATGGGAACACTCATATGGGGGGAAAGGGGGAATCAATCATTAATATCTTGAAAAAGGAAACATGCAAAGAGCAACTAGAATATACTCATACCGGAAAAAAAAATCAAGCATTACTATCCATGAAAATGAAATATGCCAAGAGAGAGAGTGATCCGAATACAAAGTCATAGACTGGAAACAAGAGAGCATTATAAAGTAACAGTGAGCAGGTAACCCCCACATTGAGTTGCTGCTCTGACAGCTCGGACAGCTCTGAACAATGTGTGTGACCCCCTCACTGTTAGTTTCCACAGCTCTGAACAATGTATGTTGACCCCTCACTCTTAACCTCCACAGCTCTGAACAATGTATGTTGACCCCTCACTGTTAACCTGCACAGCTCTGAACAATGTATGGTTGACCCCTCACTGTTAGCCTCCACAGCTCTGAACAATGTACATGACCCTTCACTGTTAGCCTCCACAGCTCTGAACAATGTATGGTTGACCCTCACTGTTAACCTGCACAGCTCTGAACAATGCATGGTTGACCCCTCACTGTTAGCCTCCACAGCTCTGAACAATGTGTGTGGCGTTGTCCCCTCATTCTTAACCTCCACAGCTCTAAACAATGTATGGTTGACCCCTCACTGTTAACATCCACAGCTCTGAACAGTGTGTATGACGTGGACACCCCCCCCCCTCCCCCCCCCACCCCCCCCCCCCCCACCCCTATTTGCTCGCTGACGAAACTATCAGTGTGGGTGAAGAAGATCATCAAATGTCGCTTCTTACTTGAAAACCCTGGCCTCGGAACAACCCGCCAAACCACACCTTCATCATTCCAAGCCGTACTGGCACTTTTAAAGCGCATGTCATGAAATCTTATAAACGGTTCATCTCCTGTGATCCTACCGGTGATGTGTGCAGGTCCACGCAGTTCACACATGTTCAACATCTGGGCTGAACATCCATGCTCTCTCCCGCTTCCTGCCTCGGTCAGCAAATAGTGTGCACGGTCTGCGCACATTTCTAGGATGTTGATTGCGAATGAGGTATTTGAAATAACTCCGCCAGTTAATATACACAAACGGGGGCCGGAATAGCTCAATTGGTCGAGCGCTGGACTCGTGATCCTGGGCTTGCGCGGGTTCGAATTTCGGTACGGGGGGGGGGGGGGGGGGGGGGGGGGGGGGGGGGAGGGTCCCTCGGGGTTTAAATTGGTTCTCACTCCATTCCCCATACAGTCCTTCGAATGAGGCTATAAACCGAGATTCCGTGTGTGAACGCACGCACACCTTGCGCACACGTAAAAATCCCATCACCAACTTTCGGAAGAGAAGGCCAGTTTGACCGTTGGTATGGATGACACGTTACACATAGCATGCACCTTCCCCGAAGAAGGAGTATGGCTGCCTTAATGGCAGGATAAAAAAAAAGTCATACCCACAAAACTCCACTGCCTGTCTATACAGGCAGTGTCTGCAGGAGTATTAGCCCGCGTACGCAGAAAGATGAAGGAAAGAAAATATGCACAAGACAAAAACACAACGCGTTTTGACTTGTTAGGTCTTCTTCAAGCAAGATAAACAACACTTGGGACAATGAAAATGAAGAACGAGCAATCACTGACTTCTCACAATCGGCGCAAGATGGACATTGACCGGTTACTGTTTTCTTCGCTGACCAAAGAATCAGTGTAGGCTAAAGAAGATCGTGACACGTCGCTTCTTGCTTGAAATCCATAGCAAGCATTGTTTTAGGGAGGAGGGAAAAGAGGTGGTAGTGGTATATGTGTGTGCGTGCGTGCATGCGTGCATGCGTGCACGCGCGCACGCGCGCGCACGCGCGCGCGCGTTGTGTTGTGTGTGTGTGTGTGTGTGTGTGTGTGTGTGTGTGTGTGTGTGTGTGTGTGTGTGTGTTTGACAACAATGTGCGTGTACTTATCCCGTTTGCCAACTAATAGAAGCTCAAGTCAAAGACCAATTCCTGATTTTTCATGGACCGAATTTTAGACCTAAGCTTGAAAAAGTAGCATCCCCACAGCCGAAGCGAATTTCCGCCAGGCATAGTCAGAACTTCTGGCCTGAACCTATAAGGTGGCATCCCTCCATAGGTCTTTTTTTGACCACCCCTTGAAGCCTGCGTGCCCATCTACGAACTGTGTTGCACGCACAGACAGACTCCCTGTATACGCACAACAGATCCTTGGGCGTATCTCTACGTAGTATGCCAGTGAAAAATGTAAAATTTGGTGGGCGTATCTCTACGCTGCATGCCAGTGAAAATGTAAAATTTGGTGGGCGTATCTCTACGCTGCATGCCAGTGAAAATGTAAAATTTGGTGGGCGTATCTCTACGCTGCATGCCAGTGAACATGTAAAATTTGAGATGCTCTTTTTGGGGACCTTATGATTTTAATCACAAGTGCACAAAAACGTCTTCTGTGACGTCATAAGTTATAATGACGTAAACCAAATTCACTAAACTGTGCAACGCTGATGAAGAAAGATTGAACATAGTCTGATAATCTTTTTGCTTATACTCTGTGTAGAACGAGGGGTATTGATTCTTTTATTAGAACCTTAATAGTATGCCCTGTGTTTGTCACTCGTTCGTTGTCTGATTCAGGAAGTATTCAATCTTCCAGAGAGATGTCTAGATAGAAAATTACGAAAAGGAAGAGAAAAAGGAAAAGAAAGAGAAGAAAAAAAAAAGAAACAGGAAAGGGAAGAAAGGGGGGGGGGGGGGGGGGGACAAAAAGGGAAAATTACTGGAAAAAGAAAAGGAAGAAGGAAATGAGTAAAAAAACAAAGAAAGAACAGTGAAAAACGGCGGGATAAAAAGACAAACAGGAAAAAAAAAGCAGGAGGACGTCGAAAAGAAGAAGAATAAACAGAGAAGAAGAGGAAACAAGAGACGGACGAAAAAAAGAAGAACAGTAGGGAAAGAGAAAAAGAAGAAAACAAAAGAAACAAGAGAACAAGAGGCGGACGAAAGAAGGAGAAAGGAACAGAAAGAGAAGTAGAGAAATAAAAGAATGAGACTTCAAAACAAGAAAAAAAGATTAAAAAGAGGGAAAAGATAGATATGGAAAAAGAAGATGAAAATGGAAATTAAGAAAGGAAAAACAAGGACATCAATCAGTGAAGGAAGAAGACAGATTAAACGACAAAAAAAAAAAGAAGAAAAGGAGGCATAGAAAAAGAAAATCAGGAGGAAAAAAGAAACACAGGAAAAAGGAGAAGAGGAATGAAAGGACGGAGAAAGAAAAAGAAGCAGAAACAGGAGAAGAGGGGGCAAAATGATGAAAAGGGTCAAAACAACATTTTTAATGGGGAAATGAAGAGGAATTAGGGGGAAAAGGGGGGAAATAAAAAGGAGAGTACAAGCAGCAAGAAGTAGAAGAGGACCATCAATAAAGAACAAGGTATAAAAAATAAAAAAAAAAAAAAAAAAAAAAAAAAAGCTGAGGTGAACGAATGAGGAGATTAGGACGGGAACATGCAGAGAAAAAAAGATAATAACCATGACGATAAAGCAGCGACAATGTTGTTATTGTTTGTTGTTGCGCAATTGCTGTTGTTGCTGCTGCTGTTGCTTTTACTGCTGCTGCCTCTGCTGTTGCTTTTTTACTGCTGCTGCTGCTGCTGCTGCTGCTGCTTATGATGATGATGATGATGATGATGATGATGATGATGATGATGATGATGATTAAAGACAGAAAGGTGGTGAGGTGAAGAAGAAGAAGAAGAAGAAGATGATGATGATGATGATGATGATGATGATGATGATGATGGTGATAACGATGATGATGATGATGATGATGATGATGATGATGATGATGATGATGATGATGATGATGATGAAGAAGAAGAAGAAGAAGAAGACCAAGATGAAGAACATATAAAAAAAAAAAACCAAAAACATCGAACACACTTTTTTAGCAGGGAAAGAAAACTGAGTTGAAAACGAAGAAGACAAATGACACTGTAGTGACACCACCTCTCCGCTTCCTACTCCCTCCCCCCCCCCCCCCCCCCCCCTTCCCCCCGCCCCCCTCCCCCCCCCCCCCCCCTACACACACACACACACACACACACACACACACAATCTTCCGCCACAATGAAAGAGAACCCGTCATCATCGCAAAAGTTAGCTTAAAAGCCGACTATCCCGCGACATTTCATGGGACTTCAATACCACTTTAACCATCCCCAAGACACCAGGACGGCGAAGAAAAAGCGCCAATCCCCCTAGCACGCGTACACCACTTGAGACAACCACTGAAACTGGAGAGGCTTTAGGAGGGGAAGATGACACTAGAGCTTTATTGGGAGCGAAACGCGCCCGGTAGAGAGAGAGAGATGATGATGAAAAGGGAGGGAGGGGCAGATCGGATGGCGAGTGTTTCGTTACTTATGGCATAGATTCGATGGAAGATTAGATAAGACTAATGGGTAGTCGGATAGGGTATAAACTTCGTTAAAAGTGGAGCAAACCTGCGAGGGCATGGGGTTGTGTGTGTGTGTGTGTGTGTGTGTGTGTGTGTGTGTGTGTGTGTGTGTGTGTGTGTGTGTGTGTGTGTGTGTGTGTGTGTGTGTGTGTGTGTGTGTGTGTGTTTGCGTGTGTGTGTGTGTGTGTGTGTGTGTGTGTGTGTGTGTGTGTATGTTGTGTGTGTGTGTGTGTGTGTGTGTGTGTGTGTGTGTGTGTGTGTGTGTGTGTGTGTGTGTGTGCGTGGAGGGGGGGGGGGGAGTGGAGGAGGCAGACGGAAGGGGAAAGGGGAGGGAAATGTGTGTGTGTGTGTGTGTGTGTGTGTGTGTGTGTGTGTGTGTGTGTGTGTGTGTGAATTTGTCGAAAGTATTCCATTATTACCTCTTCTTCTTTGTCTTTTCCTTCCGCCTTCTCGCTCATATGTACGGGAGAGTCAAAGACAGACAGAGAGAGAGACTGGCGCGCGCGTGCGCGCGCGCACACACACACACACACACACACACACACACACACACACACACACACACACACCACACACACACACACACACACACACACACACACACACACACACACACACACACACACACACATACAGAAAGGGAGGGATGGTGGGAGGGTTGAGATGCACACTAAAGACTTTCTTGGCATAACTCAGTCACCACTGACATGGATTATGTGACGTTTACCATGCCCCGTGTGATCCTCTCGATGCATTTCCCCCGCGAACGCTACGAAGACTCCGGCAGCTGTGTCCCCATTGTGACCGGAGAGATGCGCGACCTCTCTCCCCCCCTTGTAACCCCAACAGGCACCACACCAGGATGGAACCTCAGACCCCAGCGAGGGACTTATACACCTGGCTCTGGCCCTTTCCATGTGCCATGACCTGAAAGTCCCCGAACTTAAAAAAAAAAAAAAAAAAAAAGCAGGCTAATGTGTGTCCTAATCGTTTCCAGATTTCTGTGCTCCTGTCATTCTGAACACGCTCCCTAAAAAGTGCTTACACGGTGGCCGTCTGGCCGTCTGATCATAGCTGGAAGGTCACTGTACCTAGGGCACAGCAGGATGGAGAGCGGAGACCACCCCTCTCTTTCCGACGCTTTAACCCTCCTCACCTGAAGCGGCTACCCAGCAACTGCTGGGTGGATGAAGGTTCAAGCCGTAAAAATCCCACCCCACTACTGGCTCGAACTCACGGCCGCCAGCTCTGCAGGCAAACGCTTCAATGATGTTGACCACGGGCCCATCGTACCCCTCAGAGATTTCCATAGATGAATCCTGGCCCTGGAGATGAGGGCGAGACACTAATCTCTTGTATGATCATCCCATAACAAACTAGAGGGCAGTGGCGGACAGCGCGCACCTCTGCCAAGGTTACGCCAACCCTGGATCTGCCTTGTTGTCTAAATTCTCTCCCTGGACACACACCAACATTGAATGGATTTATCATCGGGCAACATTCCGTCTTTTTACCTGGTTTTGTGAAACCCGGTGTGTAGGTCTTCTCTCTCTCTCTCTCTCTCTCTCTCTCTCTCTCTCTCTCTCTCTCTCTGTATGTATGTGTGTGTATGTGTGTGGGGGTGCGCGCGCGCGCCTTAAATTTCTCTATAAATTGAGCACCCTCTTGCCTGTAACTGCAGGACTAACCATTTGCACGTAACCAAGATGCAGCTCTAAAGGAGTGTGGTCAGAATCATTGCGACCTGTTACATGTAAATGCATTGATGACTCCATATATGGACATCATGAAAAAGCCATTGACACTATTTCTGCATCTGAGATGTATGTGAAACGACCTCGCTGGTCGCAAATTATACACACCATTCATTATACATAGTTCAAATGCTGTACACATATTCAATAGAAACTCTCCATGCTTATTCAGCACGTAGTTCTCGGAGCACATGTTACCATAACATGCAGAACTTTTGATTTGAGAATGATTAGCATACATACCAACAGACATACCTGGGCCTAAATAACCAGTTCTACCTTGCAAGTCTCCACTCACTAACAGACATACACAAGGGAACTGTTAAATCTGATCAGCAATAGTATTTTAAAGCACACTTATGTCATTGTCAATTTCAAAGAAAGAATGAAAAGAAGAAATCTGCGGTAGAATGTAAGTAAAAATGTACATGACATCCTTTGGTAAACCTACAATGCGTTTTGATATAAGAAACATAGTATTATTGCAATCGTTATCCATTTCTTTCACTCAGTACAGTCATTCATGTTTTATCAAACAAATTATCACTCATGGCCTGTTACCTTGTGTCGTAAACTGAATCGCTGATTTGTAGAAAACTTTGTAATTACTAAAACAAAAGAAAAATAGTAGAGTGAAAGTTATTAACAAGAGTTTCAACAAAGCATATAAAATCAAAAGACAAAGCGTGACTGATAAAATTTGTTTGATCTTTTAACTTTGACAGGATACCATTTACATTCCAATGTAGAAAGGATACGCCACCTTTAATACAAAATGAACTATTCACTTTTCAGCTCAGATTCACTCGAACATTATATTTTTTTTTCCTGTTTTTCTGTTAATAATCGACGTTCATTTCCAAAACATGAATCATCAACATGGGAATTAATACACTTTTCAGAAAGTTTTTGTGTGTTGTTGTTGTTTGTTTGTTTGTTTTGGGTTTTTTTTGGGGGGGCGGTGGGTTTTTTTTTTTGTTTGTTTGTTTGTTTGTTTTTTTTTTTAATTGCTGTCAGTTTCATTATCAATGTTATGCGAAAATCTTTTGAGTTGTCTTTTTTTTTCTGTCAGTTCCATTACCAATGTTACGCGAAAATCTTTTGAGTTGTCACCAAGTGGCAAAGCTGACGCTGTCAGTGACTGACAAAAGGTCACAGGTAAACACTTCACAGTTTTCATGAACACCGTCATCAAACGGCAATGACAGTTCGTCAGCAGCGGCATTCGCTGTGTCGTGACTAGGTCATTCATATGCGCTTGCACGTGAAAACGAGGGGGTCAGAATTTAAGCAAACCGGTGACTGGAATTGGCCTGTTCCCGACGAAGCATTTGAAATGGTATCTTGAAAAGATTCTTCCTGAATCGAGATATGGTTAAATAGGTTTTGAAATGAGGCCGACTGGACTGTTACGCCATGGGTTTAAGCTTTTGATTGGAATCCACATAAAACTTCTTTCCATCTCTGATTAAGTGGTCAAATACCACTGCAGCTCTTCTGTCCTTTTTTTTCTAGCGTTCTTTAAGTGTGGAACCAGATTCCTCCTTATCTCCTACACGCGTGGAGAAAATCTTCACCTATGAACATCCTGCTCCTCCACAGTAAATACGTCTGGCACTCAGTACAATTTCTTTATCCTTATAAAATGTACATCACCCTATGACAGGAGAGTCCTGGGTTTCCATTCAATCGATGAAGGCGGTCAAACTGAAGGTCCCGGGATAGCTCTAATTTGTCAGTCAAGAGATCTTTAATCAGTCCATTACACTGTTTTCTTGCTTCATTCTCACGTCTGGGAATCCCTCACGTCTGGGAATCCCTCACGTCTGGGAATCCCGTAAAAGATTATGTTGTTCCTTTTAGAACGTCCCTCAAAATCGACCGCTTGACGTTCTAAGGTTTCCAGCAGTGAACAGAGTTTGATTTTTCTCTTTCAAATATTTGTTTTCGAGTCTCGGTCCTCTCACTTCCTCTCTCAAGGAGCCACATCGTCGTGTAGTCCTGCACACATGTCCTTCACATCTTTAACGTCTTTATTCAAACCGTCAAACTTAAGTCATAGAGAGAGGCCAAGATGTCTTTTCATCGTTGTTTCACACGTCGCAGAGGAGGTAGATGACGATCTAACTGAACCACCGCTTGCTGCGGATGTTAGTCGCGTTCCTGTCGCAGGGTCTCTGTCTTCCCAGCAGGTCCAGGTCCAGGGTTCAACTCTACATCGCCACAACGACGCAGAAAAAACTCCGAGGTACAAATACGCAAGGAGCATCCCTACTGTGACACCGTCTTGCAGCCTTGCCAGCTTCTGTGTCCGAACTAACAACGATTTCCTCTGCATCGCACGACGCCACATGAGAGAAATAAACACGGACACAAATCGGCCACAAACTGCCCGAAAAGCTGAAGCAACCTCTGGCATGGTCACATCTACAACGTTTCCAGATTCAGGGAAATGCTTAGGTAACAGAAATTAAGGTTTGTATGAGGAGCTGCTGTCAGCAGGTGTTTACACTTTGACAGCCGGAAGTGTGCCGCCTACATAGAGAGAGAGAGAGAGAGAGAGAGAGAGAGAGAGAGAGAAGAGAGAGAGAGAGAATTCCGTTTTAGCATAGTGTTTTTGAATCCTACACTATAAATGTTTACGGACACGAAGTAACATGACACTGTAGACATATACATGTATGGTAACTGTATCGTGCAGAGCTCGTGCTATCCCATAGGGCAGCATGTCCACTGTTCCGGTGTCGTGTGGCAGGGTGGCCGGCCTGCCGCTCCGCTGCTCGGTGTCGTTAGGACAGCATGGAGGTATCGTCTGACAGCAAATGGATCTGTCTCGCAGACTTCATTCAGTGAAACTGGAACCACTGTCACTGAGCTGTGCTTGTTCCCCCCATCTTTCTGTCTGTTTTGTCCAACTCCTGTCTCTCTGTCCTGTTTGTCTGTCTGTGTCTCTGTCTTTTTATTTAATCTGTCTCTCTGTCTTTTTATCTGCTGCCTGTCTGTCTGTCCTGCCTACCTGCCTGTCTATCTGTCTGTCTGTCTGTCTGTCTTCTCCTCTCTCTCACTCACTCACTCACTCTCTCTCTCTCTCTCTCTCTCTCTCTACTCTCTCTCTCTCTCTCTCTCTCCAGGACTGGGTAAAAAAGTATTTATATACTTATCCTATTATCGTGGTAAAAACACCTTTCGTGTCGTTTTTGTTTTCGTTTCTCTCTTTCATCGTTCTCTCTTCTTTCTCTCTCTCTCTCCTCTCCTCTCAACTCTTCTCTCTCTCTCTTTCCTCTCTCCTGCTTCCTCTGTCTCTCTGTTTCTTCTCTCTTCTTCTCCTCTGTCTTTTCTTCTCTCTGTCTCTCCCTCTGTCTCGCTTTTCTTTCTCTCTCGTCTCTCCTCCTCCTCTCCTCTCTCCATCTTTCTCTTTCTCTCTCTCTCCTCTCTCTCTCCTCCCTCCTCTCTCTCTGTCTCTCCTCTCTCTCTTTTCTCTCTTCCTCCTCCTCTCCTCCTTCTCCTCTCTCTTCTCTCTCGCCTCTCCGCTTCTCCTGTTCTCTCTTCTTCTCCTCTCTCACTCTTTCTTCTCTCTCCTCCTCTCCTCTCCTCTATTTCGTTTGTCCTCTCACTCTCTCTCTCTCTCTCTTTCTCATCTCTCGTCCTCTCTCTCTCTCTCTCTCTCCTCCTCTCCCTCTCTCATCTCTCTCGCTCTCTGTCTTCCTCTCCTGTCTCCCTCTCTGCTTGTTCTCTTCTCTCTCCTCATGTCTGTTCTCTTTCTCTCTCATCTTCTCTCTCTCTCTCTCCTCTCTCTGTTTGTCTCTCTTCTCCTCTCTCTGTCTCGTCTCTCTCCTCGTTTTTATCCCTCTTATTCGTGGTCACTCCTCCCTCTCTCTCCTCTCCTCTCCTCTGCCAAGCTCTCCCTCTCATCTGTATTATCCATCCCCCTCTCCTTTTCTCTCCCTAGTCTCTCCCTCCCTTGCCTCGCTACTCCTCTTCCCTGTCGCTCCTCTCTCTCTCTTCCGTATCGCTTTCTCTTCGTCTCACTTCTTCTCTTTCTCTCTCTCCTATTCTCTCCTTCTCTCTCTCCTCTCTCCAGGACGCTCTCTCCTCTCGCCTCCGTATCTCTCTCTCCCTCTCATCTCCTCTCGTCCTTATCTCTCTCTCTCTCTCTCCAATTCTTCTAGCTTCCCTCTCTCTCTCTTCTCTCTCCCTCTCATACTCTCCTCTCTTCTCCTCTCTCAATTTCGTGCATGCCTGTTTCGAATCCCTTCTCTCGCTCTCCTCTCTCTCTCTCTCCTCTCCAATGAATGTAGCAAAATATCCACGCATGGCATGAAGAAGGCATAGAGTGTTTCTCGCTGTTGTTCTTGTTGTTTTGTTGTCGTTGTTGTTGTCGTCGTCGTTCATCGTCGTCCTTAGACTTCTTCTTTTTTCTCCTCCTCCTCCTCCTCCTCCTTCCCCCTCCTCTCTCTCTCTCTTTTCTTTTTTTTTTATTTAGTGTATGTATTGCAGAAGCGTGCCATTGACATTAGCCTGACAAGCTAAGGCCTCAGATGTTTTTTATTAATATGTTAATCACATTGAGATATTTTTCTTGTCATTTGTGTCTCGGGTGTTTATTTCTTAGATATACAATTCTCTAGGACGTACAGCTGCAGCCTTTGAATAGCTAACGTTCCATTTCGGACAACACCGTAAAATGATCCCTCTTTGAACACTTTTAAGTTTCTCCTTCATGGGATCAAAGAGTGGACTTTTTTCTAGCGATAATCCGTAGCCATCATCATCATTATTATCATCATCATCATTACCATCATCATCATCATCATCATCATTTTCATCATTTCATCATTATTATCATCTCATCATCGTCATCATCATCACCATCATCATCATTATCATTATCTTTATCAGCTCATCATCATCATCATCATCATCATCATCATCATCATCCATCATCATCATCATTATCATCATCATCATCATCATCATCATCATTATCATCATCACCACCACCATCATATCATCATCATCATCATCATCATCATCATCATTATCACCATCATCATTATCATCAGCATAATCTTCCGACATCTCAAAGCACTTCATAATATCAGTTGAATACACAGTGACACATGTGGACTGTGATTCCATAAAAGATTTAGGAATGAAAGAAAGCCGCCCACCGAATAGGCAGCATTTGGCACTAGTGATGAGTTTTGAGATGAGAGTGAATGAGTGAAAGGCAAGGAGTATTCGTGGAGAGGGTGGGTGA
>JADBJO010005270.1:77500-85000 GCA_016801955.1 Conus betulinus
GACTGTATACACCACGTCTGTAAACAAGACAACACGACTGTAGACAACACACTATAGACAGCACGACTGTAGACAACACGACTGTAGACAAGACAACACGACTATAGACAGCACACTATAGACAACACGACTGTAGACAGACAATACAACTGTAGACAAGACAACACGACTACGACTGTACACTATAGACAACACGACTGTAGACAAGAAAACACACGACAGGTGTCCGGGAGTAGGTTGGCGGGGATGGGAGTGAGAGAGGAAAGGGGAGGGGGAGGGGGAGGGGGGAGGGGTCAGAAAGTAAACCGTTTTCCTTTTTCATCAGGACAGTGAATATCGATGTTGCCACTGTTCCAGCACTTGAAGCTAAAATAAATAGATAAGTAAAAATAAACAAAGTAAACAACACAACAACAACAACAGGAACAGCAATAAAATCAACCAACGAATTCCCACCCCCCCCCTTGTGGAGACTAGCCGACAGTGGATGTCACCAAACAACTACAACAAACTGTACGTGAATTGAAAAGAGAACAACGTACGTACGCGCGTGCACACTGGTGCGTACATGCGAAAACGCCCACCCCGACGACGCGCACGCGCACGTGCGCAACACGTTCGCCCATACACAAGAACACTCGCACATAACAAACTGTTAGGAATAAAAACTAATCTTCCTACAGCCATATAACCAATGTGTGCCTGCGCCATTATTGTCGACTGCCTCAAGTATGTCATATAAACATGCCAACATAACAGCCCAGGATCAAAGCCAGGGCCAGGATTTATGGGGAAACACAACACGGCGCATCATTACAAAGGATCCTCCGACTGCTCTTCGGGATTTGTAGGTGTGTACATTGTGTCTGCAAGTATATTAATGTGAGCTGTTGACAAGACAAAAAACCTGATCCACACAATCTGGCAAACGCGGGGACAAAATATATGACAGAGAAATACAAAGTCAATATTTTCTGTGGACAATCCTGGGTTGTTTTTTCCTTATCCTTATACACTTTCAAACGATGGTAATTCAGGCTTTATTGTTTGCCAGCCGATGTATATCATTTCTTAAAGATGTGGGCATCTTTGGTGATTTGAGAGCGCTCCTTTCAATTCATCTTGTTTACAGCTCAGCCGACCACAAGACCATAGAAGGGCTGTCATCGCGTCAAAGTCAATTTTTTCACACAGTTAGTTTACATAAATGTCAGTAAGCCACATTGACATCCGAGATATTTGTTTGGCTATTAATATTTTCATGCGCCCAGTTTCGCGTCTCATGATGTGAGATAAGTGAGACAGGAACTGTTTTTTCCTCATTGGACTACTTTTCCCTACTTTATCCCCCCCCCCCCCCCCCCCCCCCCCCCCCCCACACACACACACACACACACGCCCTTTCCCTATCTTTTCCAACTTAGACCTATCCTTTTTCCCCGCCTTTTCCCTCTTTCTCTGTCTGTTCGGCTTTTCCTGTCTTTTCCCCCCCTTTTCTCCTTATTTTTCGTATTTTTACCTACCTTCATTTCACTCTGTCCTGTGGAAAAACCATACCTTTTCTCATGTTATTTTACTTTTTCCTACTTTCCATATCTTTTTCTCACTTTTCCTTTCCTTTTTTTTCTTATATTTTTTGTACATGTCCCTGCGTTTTCCAGTTTGTAAACATTTTACGCATACTTTCGTACTTTTTCCTGTTTTGTGTTCTATTTCACATCCAGGCATATTTTCCCTACCTCTTTGTTCTTTTTCGTATTTCCTTTATTTTTGTACTTTTGTTCCTTTTTCCCCTATTTTCCCTGTCTTTTTCGTATTTCACCCTTGTTTTCCTTTTTATCCATTCCATTTTTATTTCATCGTTATATAAAATACTTATATAGCGCCTATTCTTGTCTAGAGACCAAACTCTAAGCGCTTTACAATCCACACTCGTATACACAACGGGCTGCCTACCTGGGTAGTGCCGACTGAAGAGCTGCCAGCTGGCGCTTCATTCAGTCGTTTCCTGTGTCATCCAGTCCATATCATTCAATATCGTTCACTCAATGTTCTTACTTCCTTCATTCTTTCCAGGGTGCATGCTATGTGTAACGTGTCATCCATACCAACGGCTTAACTGGCCTTCTCTTCCGAAGGATGGTGATGGGATTTTACGTGTGTGCAAGATGTTATGCTTGCGTTCACACACGGAACCCCGGTTTATAGTCTCATTCGAAGGACTGAAAGACATTTTTTCCGCATCCTTTTGTATTTCGTCCCTGCCCTGTCGTACTTTTCACTACTTTCCATTTTGTATTTTGCCTCTATCTTTTAGTATTTCCACTTTTTTCCTGTATTTTTTTTTTTTCGCGCTTGTCGCTCCCTGTTCTCATTTTCCCTACTTGCCAATCTTTCCATATAACCCGGCCTTGTTCCCTTTTTTTTCCTACTTTTACTCATTTTCCCTATCCTTTCCTACTTGTTCACGCCTTTCCGCACATTTCCCTCCAATATTTCACATTTTACGAAATTTTTTCCTTCTTTTTCTTACTTGTTCCTATTTTTCCCACATCTTTTTGCACCCCCCACCTCTCTCTCTCTCTCTCTCTCTCTCTCTCTCTCTCTCTCTCTCTCTCTCTCTCTCTCTCTGTCTCTCTGTTAGTACTTGTTCTTATTTTCTCTATCACTCCACACACCTCCCTTTCCAACTTTCTCAATATCTTCATATCTTTTCCTGTTTCCTCCTACCTTTTCATAGCGTTTTCTATTTTCTGCATCTTTTTCGTGGTTTTCCCAGCCTTTTTACTGTTTTTATTCTTATTTCCCATCTCTTTTTATACTACTTTCCCTTACCTCCTTACGTATCTCTTTCTAGTTTTTCTTATTTCCGTGTCGTTTCGTATTTTCACCTACCTTGACATACTTTGTCCTATCTCCGTATGGTTTCGTACTTTGCCATACCTATACTTAGCCCCTATCCCCCCCCCCCCCCCTCCCCCCGTCCCTTCTTCTTTTCCCTGTGTTTTCGCTTTTTCCTTACCTTTCTCTACCTAGTCCTATTTTCCGTATCTCCACGTTCTGCGCCATTAACTTTTGTACTTTTTTTTTTTTTTTTTTTTTTATCCCCGTTCTTTTATGTTCTTCACTATATTTTCCTATTCTTTTTCCTGTGTTCTCTGTTCCCCCAATACTTTCCCTGCTTCCCCTCAGTTCCCCCCCCCCCCCCCCCCCATTTCTCCTATCTTTTCTGTATCTTTCTGTTTTTTCTCCTTACATTCCATTTTTTGTCCTAATCTTCACTGCCTCTTTATATTGTTAAACATTTTTCCCTACTCTTTTCATATTTTTCGTATCTTTTCATACTTTGCCATAACTGTTACCGTTTTTTCACCTATTGGCCTGGGATTTTTTCGGTATCCCCCCCCCCCCCCCCCTCCCCCTAGCCTTTTCTATGTTTTCTCATTTTCCCTACCTTTTCGTAACATACCTTTTCCCTGGCTTATCACTATGCCCTACTACTTTTCGTCTTTCCCTTATGTTTTCCTTTTGTTTGTTTTCCCCCAATCTCATTGACATTTTCCCAGCTTTTCATAGTTTTTTCCTTGTTTTCCCTATCTTTTCATTACACCTTGTCTTTTCTATCTTTTCCCTATTTTCCGATTTTTTTTTCATGATTTTCGAGATTTGTACACACACACACACACACACACACACACACACCACACACATACACACATACACACACACACAGACACGCGCGCGCGCGTGCACGCACACACGCATGCCCGCCCGCCCGCACACACACACACACACACACACACACACACACACACACACACACACACACACACACACACACGCACACACACACACACACACACACACACACACACACACACACACACACACACACACACACACACAAAACTTATATTTCCGTATTTCACCTACTTTTCCCCTCCTCTTTGCTATTTTCCCTGTCTAATCGTACTTTCTCATACTATTTTTTTTCCCACATCTTTTCATATTTTTTCCTTCCTTTTCCTACGGTCCCTACTGTCCACACCGTTTCATACCGTTTTTTTTTTTTTTCGGGTTCTACTTTCTGTCACCCTGTCCTCCATCCCCACGTCTCCTGACGCTTCTCTACCCTCTAACCCTTTCCTAGCTTTTCCTTTTTAATCTTAACCCATATGCTACCGCTTTTTTTCTCGATCGATCAAATTAAACAAACAATATAGTGTTTTCTACACAATTATCATATCTCGCAGTCTTTTTTGGTTTATTGCATCAATACAGTTTGCTTTGAAGAGTAAATGCATTGTATGATCCCGTATGTGGGATTGTGGTAGCGAGAGGGTATGAGTTTCCTCCCCACTCACATGACTATGTTCAAGGCATTTTTTTTTTTTTTAATGTAATCATTGTTGCTTGAGCCAATGTCTTTTTAAACTGGTATTCTAAGGAACAGAAACAAAATATTCACCAAACACTATTATTTATAGGGTTCAAAAGTGCTTTGTTACAGAAATCCACCATATGTTCTGTCAAAAAACCACAAAAAGCAAAACTGAAATTTCTTTTTCATCATCAACCCCCCCTGGCATAAACTCTTTTTGTTTTAGTTATGAATTTTGGGCCGGAATAGCTCGGTTGGTAGAGCGCCGGACTCGTAATCTTGGTGATCCTGGAGTTGCGGGTTCAAATCTCCACCGGTCCGTTTCGGTACAGGGGGATTTTTTTTTTCCCTCGGAGTTTACCACTGGTTCTGACTCTCATTTCCCATACAGTCCTTCGAACGAGACTATAAACCGAGGTTCCGTGTGTGAACTCATACATAACATATTGCATACACGTAAAATCCCATCACCATCTTTCGGAAGAGAAGGTCAGTTTGGCCGTTGGTATGGATGACACGTTACACATAGCATGCATTCAGCGTAATAATCCAAAGAATGAAAGAGTTGTTGAATTAGATGAACGATGACTGAATGACACGGGAAACGACTGGATGAAGCGTCAACAGGCAGCTCTTCAGTCAGCTCTACCCAGGTAGGCAGCCCGTTGTGTGAGCGAGAAAGCGGATAGTAAAGCGCTTGGAGACTGATCTCTGGCGGGGGACAGGCGCTATGTAAATACTCTCTTTAAACAAAAATTGTGAAGCGTCTCACTTCTAAAACCCCAAAATGCATTGTAATAAATGTACAAACAAAAACAGAATTGGAAAGAATGATTTAGTGTAATGGTCAACTGAAAACCTAAAACACCAACCTGAAGAAGGTGTATGTTGACCAGTGCCAGAATAGTGATATTCAGAAGAAATCTTTCTGATATTGTGTCAAAAGCACACACACACACACACACACACACACACACACACACACACACACACACACACACACACACACACACACTGTCATGTCTTTCTGAAAATCAAATCTCTGTGGGAAAATGATTTTGTTTTAGTTATGATTTTTTACAATTATGAAATGTCTTACTTCTGAATGTACCAAACGGTGTAGAAAATGCACACACTCTCAAAAAAGAAAAGACAAATATGAATTCAGGGCTCACAAGTGGACTGAAGGGTTAAAGACACCCAGCCCAAGGGAAGTTTACTGACTTCAGCACCAGAAATGGTGATATCTATAGAAAAAAGGCATGTCCAATTCATGGTGATGTCTATAGAAAAAGGCATTCCAATTCATGGTGATATCTATGGAAAAAGGCATGTCCAGTTCATGGTGATATCTATGGAAAAAGGCATGTCCGATTCATGGTGATATCTATGGAAAAAGGCATGTCCGATTCATGGTGATATCTATGGGAAAAGGCATGTCCGATCATCATAGTGATATCTATGGAAAAAGACATGTCCGATTCATGGTGATATCTAGAGAAAAAGGCATGTCCGATTCATGGTGATATCTATGGAAAAAGGCATGTCCGATTCATGGTGATATCTATGGAAAAAGGCATGTCCGATTCATGGTGATATCTATGGAAAAAGGCATGTCCAATTCATGGTGATATCTATGGAAAAAGGCATGTCCGATTCATGGTGATATCTATGGGAAAAGGCATGTCCAATTCAAGCACACTAGAAAAAGGCATGTCTGATTCATGGTGATATCTATGGAAAAAGGCATGTCCAATTCAAGCACACTGTAGTTTGTGTGTGGAATGTGATGAAACACCTGTCGTGCACGCCAGCCTTGCACTTGCTGCAACTGTGCTCCTTCATGCTGCAGCAAACCCATTTCAGCTGGGTGGGGGCCAGGGGTCGACTTTTTCATCATGCTGCAGAAAGCCCATTTTTCAGCTGGGTGGGCCAGAGGTCGACTTTTTCATGCTGCAGCAAGCCCATTTCAGCTGGGTGGGCCAGAGGTCGACTTTTTCATGCTGCAGAAAGCCCATTTCAGCTGGGTGGGCCAGAGGTCGACTTTTTTCATGCTGCAGAAAGCCCATTTCAGCAGTGGGGGCCAGGGGTCGACGAGCTGGTCCCACCTGTCAAAGCCAACCTGTTCCAGAACCCGATGCTCTGACAAAGCGAAGCCTGCTGGTCGTCCCATCCACGGGAAGTTGACGGGGAGCCAGTGCGAGGAATGCTCTTCCAGTTGTGTGTGACGTAAAGCGAGGAGATCACTGGTGTTGCTGAGCGTTCCCTGCGTGAGCCTGTGCAGATGTCATGTTCGCTGGAATGTGAAACACACTAATTTAGGAAGTAAGTTCAGTTTCAAGTTTGCTTACATCAGAGTTATGAAAATGTGTTCAAATTAGATGTCATAGACTCACCGTCATGATGAAGCCATGGTACCTCAGAGCTGGCCGTACATCAATGCAAACGGCTGCCCCCAGAGGGAGCATTCAAAGACGTCACTCCAAAGTCTGCCTTTTTAGTGCTGTGTTAAGCTCCCATGAACTGTCTATACAATCATGATTTCAGGATAAGGCAAGGCAACAGTGCAGTGGGATCATAATCAACCGATCCCATATATGAGATTGTGGTAGTAGCATACAGGTTTTGCTTCCGTATCTTTTCAAACTGCTCCATTTTAATCTATCATTCTTCCTACTTTTCTTTAAACTAACTCCTCCTTCTTCTTCCAACCTTTTCCCTACTGATTCGTATCATTCCTTTTTTCATCCAGCTTTTTCCCCAATTTTATAGGGGTTTTTTGTTGTTTTTTTTTTTTTTCCTCCGTCTCTCTCTTTTTTTTCTTTTAAAACAAAGTTATCTGTTTTTGCTACGAACTGTGAATTCCCTGGGGCAGAGACATAGCGTGGCTGGCGATGGCGCATGCGCGGTGTACAGGTAGGTTGTCAGACTCGTTCCCAGGTGAGGACAATGGACCGTTCCGTTTGGCTGAGGATATAAATCACTGTTTTATGAAAAGAAAAAGTGTGAATACATTCGGATAACCTTAAACTACTTAAGACTGAGGAAAGGGACCACTGTGCCCATATTTGTCACAGTTGCATAGTTTTCATCTGATACATGCTGTACAGCGCGTGGGT
>JADBJO010005270.1:90000-92500 GCA_016801955.1 Conus betulinus
TAGAGACAAAAGACGTAAGAAGAGACAGACAGACAGACACAGAGAGAGAGTGAGAGAGAGAGGAGGGAAGTTAGAGGCAAGGGAGAGAGAGAGGGGGGGGGCAGTTAGAGGCAAGGCGTGGGGGGCGGGGAAGAGAGAGAGAGAGAGAGAGAGAGAGAGAGAGAGAGAGAGAGAGAGAGAGAGAGAGAGGAGGGAAGTTAGAGGCAAGGGAGAGAGAGAGAGAGAGAGAGAGAGAGAGAGAGAGAGAGAGAGAGAGAGAGAGAGAGAGGAAGTTAGAGGCAAGGGGGCGGGAGAGAGAGAGAGAAAGAGAGAGAGAGAGGAGGGAAGTTAGAGGCAAGGGGGCGGGAGAGAGAGAGAGAGAAGAGAGAGAGAGAGAGAGAGAGAGAGAGAGAGAGAGAGAGAGAGAGAGAGAGAGAGAGAGAGAATGAGAGAGAGAGGAGGGAAAGTAGAGTAGAGCAAGAGAGAGAGAGAGAGATGAGAGAGAGAGGAGGGAAGGTAGAGGCAAGGGAGAGGAGAGATAGAGAGAGAGAGAGAGAGAGAGGAGAGAGAGAGAGAGAGAGGAGAGATGTAGGGACCACCCGGCAGCAGTGGGACGTTTCTGTATGTTTAACAATGTGTTGGTCCGGTTTCATCACCTCACCTGCTCGCTTCACAATGCTCCCTTCGCCATTAATCCCCACCCATCTCTGTGTGTGTGTGTGTGTGTGTGTGTGTGTGTGTGTGTGTGTGTGTGTGTGTGTGTGTGTGTGTGTGTGACGTGTACGTCTACATGTGTGCGTGTGTGTGTATGTGTGTGTGTGTGACGTGTACGTCTACATGTGTGGCGTGTGTGTGTGTGTGTGTGTGTGTGTGTGTGTGTGTGTGTGTGTGTGTGTGTGTGTGTGTGTGTGTGTGTGTGTGTGTGTGTGTGTGTGTGTGACGTGTACGTCTACATGTGTGTGTGTGTGTGTGTGTGTGTGTGTGTGTGTGTGTGTGTGTGTGTGTGTGTGTGTGTGTGTGTGTTTCTGCGTGCGTATGCGCGCTGTGTGCGTATATGTCCGTGCGCACGCCGCGCGCGCGCGCGCGCGCGCGTGTGTGTGTGTGTGTGTGTGTGTGTGTGTGTGTGCGTGTGAGTGTGTATGTGCGTGTGTGTGCGTGTGTATCTGTGTGCGTATGTCTGTGTGTGCGCGCGCGTGTGTGTGTGTTGAGAGATTCAGTGAAATCTCTAAACTTTCCCGCGATTGGTTAAAGAGAGAGAGAAAAGGGGAGGGGGGGGGGGGAAGAGAGAGAGAGAGAGAGAGAGAGAGAGAGAGAGAGAGAGAGAGAGATAGAGAGAGATAGAGAGATTATGTTACTTGTAGCCCAGCCGACCGCAAAGACAACGGAAGTACAGCTGTTGAATGTTCTACCTAGTTGAATGAGAACAAAGTCCCACTCCCCACCCCCACCCTTCATTTCTCCCTCCTTCCCCCCTCCCCCAATCCCTCCCAAAACCTCCGCTCCTTTTCCCTGCTCTCACGACGTGCCCCTGGAAGTCGTCTCTTCATAGAAGACGGAGAACGAGCGGGTATATGCCCCAGGGCCACTAAAGATATTTCAACGGAAAAAGAGCTCCCCCCACCCCCCCCACCCTCATCCTGCACCACCACCCCCTCCCACCAATCTCTCCCTCACCCCTCATCTAGGACGAAGTAGTCCCACCCCTGGATGCACGCGCGCCGTGGGGTCATGTTGTCCTGTGTGGCAGTCACCGGATGAGGAAGGCGATAGGAAGGCATGCACACCCAGTAGATACGCAGAGACTGTAACACGAGACGTGATCCCGTACACTGGAACACTTTGCTGTCCGTGACGTGTGATCCTGTACTCAGGAACACTTTACTGTCCGTGACGTGTGATCCTGTACATAGGAACACTCTCCTGTCTGTGACATGTGATCCTGTACATAGGAACACTTTGCTGTCCCTGACGTGTGATCCTGTCCATAGGAACACTTTGCAGTCCGTGACGTGTGATCCTGTACATAGGAACACTCTCCTGTCCGTGACATGTGATCCTGTACATAGGAACACTTTCCTGTACGTGACGTGTGATCCTGTACATAGGAACACTCTCCTGTCCGTGACGTGTGATTCTATACACAGGAACACTCTCCTGTCCGTGACATGTGATCCTGTACATAGGAACACTTTGCTGTCCGTGACGTGTGATCCTGTACATAGGAAACACTTTGCTGTTCGTGACGTGTGATCCTGTACATAGGAACACTTTGCTGTCCATGACGTGATCCTTTACATAGAACACTTTGCTGTCTGTGACGTGAGATCCCGTACACATGAACACTTTGCTGTCCGTGACGTGTGATCCTGTACATAGGAACACTTTGCTGTCCGTGACGTGTGATCCTGTACATTGGAACACTTTCCTGTCCGTGACGTGTGATCCTGCACATTGAAACACTTTGCTGTCCGTGACGTGTGATCCTGTGCATAGGAACACTTTGCTGTCCGTGACGTGTGAT